>APFE031037733.1:0-49827 GCA_000404065.3 Pinus taeda
CCCTCTAACCCCCCGCTTAACTATGTGGGCTAGTCGCGGAAAGAATATATCACAACCCAACATAAACTAGGTTGTTGGAGGTGCATTTTCTTCTCCCAGTTGAACCCAAATTTTTTCTCCTCCACCACGAAATCTAGAAAAAGGTTTTGCCATACTATACTCTCTTTTTTCTTACTACTATACATCATTACAAGAAATAAAAATTAGTTTTCTTAAACATAACATTTTCTGCAAAATAATTTTCATTGTGGTTTGACACTTAGGCCTAAATTTTGAACCTACAACTTTGATACCAAATATAACATACCTTCTCATACATACCAATTTTTCTTCTTCTTTATGATAGAATTAATAAATATATCTTTGTTCCTACCATTACTTTAGCATTTTGTATACACATTTCAATAATTAAAGTGAATTAACATGGCCACTAAGACTATAATTTACATATGTCTCTAGGGTTATAATCCTTGTCTTTTCTTATCTCCATTTTGTTATCATTATGAAATATCTCTAGAAGGAACGAAAACTCTTCATTTGTTCCTTTCCTCATATCATCCTTTATTTGACCCTTATCAACATGATATGTGGCACTCTTGCGAACCATATAGTAGAATAGTTCACTTCACAATTTATTTGTGGTGCATAATTATTTTATGCATTTCAACCCTTATTTGATAACCAAATCATGGTTTATAAATTTCCTATTCATTTAAATTGAGTTCCTAGGTTACATAACCTAACCATACATATTTCTTCCTACATGCGCTCTACAAATGGAATCATATTCTATTAATGTGCATGTGCCCCACTTAGCATAGGCCACATTGGCCCTACCCATGTGACTACACATGACTATTCTGCTCCACCCACTATGAACGGTTGTGATTTACGGTGATCATTGGAAAGAATAAATTAGGTTTTTCAAAAGAGTGGAAAACCCTAACCTTGGTTGCATTTGTGAATGTGGCCTTTGTTTTGGCGGCTAGATGTCACTCTATGTTGCTATACCTTCCAGGTATTTTCTTGATGCCATCTTCTCATTCCACATTAGTTGAATGGATTTATTTGCACATAGGAAATCATCCATCTGTCATTGTCTATCCAATTTGTAATTCTAGGGTACACTGTCAATTCTCTTTTTTTATTAAAGGTTTTCTTTATTTAACTCTACAATATTTTCTAAAGTTTTTGTAGGTACTCTAAGGTTCTGTAAAAATATATGTTCGAACCCTTTTTAGCTGTAATGGCCACAAAGGAACTCACCTTTCTTACTTCTTTGAATTCATCTCTATTGAAATTTTATATTCTTTGGAGTTCATATACTCCATACCGTCTTCTGGGTTTTTACAACGTTTCTTGTTCACTATGGATAGACGTTGGTGCGGCTAAAGTGTGCTTTGAATCTTACATGAATTGGGGTTTTTATAGCATATTGGTAAGTGATGGATCCACTGACATTTCATCATTATATTTTAGATTGAACTCCTTCTTTCAAAAATTGGATTGAATTCCTTATGCATTTTTTAGGTTGCTCGAAATTATTGCTTTTAGTCACAACCTATAACCTCATTACGTTTTTATAGTTATGCTCTTGCTCTTGGACATACCCTTAATGACTATCAAAAGAGTATTCTCGGCTTTCATGAAGGTATCTAAGGTTTGATATCAACCTTGAATATTTACTACCCTCTTCTCCATAGTTGTTTATGGAAAAGTTCCAAATCATTCTCCTACATTTCTTTCATATTTTATTTAATTCCATCTTCATTTCCCTCTAATAATTTGTGTTTTTTATGGATTTTATAGGGATAAATCATTGGAGGACATTGTGTTTTGTAACCCCAGGTAAACAATCACTCTTTTCTCTTTGAAATATAATTTCATTCATTATATGTCTAGCTTATACTTTGGGACTCTAGTTTGTTCTAATTTCATCTCAGGGTTTTTCTTATCACAGGTATGAATCATCAATATTATGCTTATGCTAGCCTTATGTGTCTTCAATAGTTATCCTCTACATGTTAGACTGAGAGGCTTCTTTGCTCATTTCCTAGGTTAGTGTTTATTCATACGTATGTTTGAGATGTATGCGAAGCTTTTAATGGCTACACGATTTCCTATGGACTTGTTATATTCTATTAAGTTCTAGGCTAATCACATCATTTATTGATTTACAATTATACAAAACTACAAGATGAAAGCCTATGTTTTAAGGAAATTTTGACATTATCATATATATGTAAAAGTGACAATATAATATAATATATATATATAAAATACACACACACACACACACGGTTTAAGTATTCATTTCAGATTTGTTATTATGTTTGTATTGTTGCATTGTGCTTACAGTAACACACATATAATTTACTTCTTGATAGTGTATTATATGACTATTATCTATAGTTAATATTGTCATGAATGTTTACTTTCTTTAGTAGCTCTACTGAATGCATGTAATTGAATTCATTAACTGGTTTCTAATATATTTGAATGATATTAACATGTTGCCACTTAATAAAAGAGACTAATAATTTCTTAGTCATAAGGTGTAATATCTTGTTCTTTGTTCTTAACAACCTAACACTGAGATAAAATAATAATTCACATTACCTCTTACAATACTTCTATATATCTATTCAACATAATTCTAACTTTTACTGTCCCTTTAAATTCTTGGACTTACATTCCATAAGTTCTCTATGATAGTCCATATATTTTCCACGATATCATATTGTGTTCAAAATTTCAATATATCTAAAACCATTATAGTGTTATTTCAAAATTGATCTCAATTAATACAAGTGCCTTACTATATATAAGTAATTATAAATCTACTATAGCCAATGAACTCATTGTACAAGACCCAAAGAAAATGATCAAATCTTTTTAGGTCTTAGGAATACTAAAAGTATTCCATGTTTCCTAATTACCCACAAGTGTTTACTATTTTTCGCTGAGAATTTCCTCACTACCTAATTTATTTATGTTCCACTATGTTCAGAGGTTTTTCAGATACTTCTATTTTCTCAACTTATGTTAAGGTGGACTGTGTATACCATGTTTAACTTACAATATTACTATATTCATCTCTCATAATTATTTTGAAGTATAATATTAACTAATTAAGTACTAGGTTCGCCAATAGATCATAAGCTCATACTGATAATTTCTAAATAAATTTATTGCAACTTATTAGTATCCATCTCTAGTAGTGAGTTATAATTTGGGGGATGGATATATATTTCTTCTGTAAGGTTCTTTTTTTCTTCTAAATGGAGAAATAATTAAATTGTTAATTTAAAATAATGATACACACACTTAAGCTTCACTCGTTATTTTATATTAACAATCTAATCCTTTCTCCATTTAGACTCACACACATAAGGTTTTCTTGTTTACCATAATATGACATGTACATATATTTCCCATGTTTTCTTTCTCGAATTTATTGACTATGTTTCATTATAGAAGACTCTCAACAATTTCTCAATTAAATATGTTTAAATTCAATCTTAGGAAAAATATCTTCCTTATCTTATTTCAGTTTAGTTCATAATGTTGAGGTAGTCACAACTCATATTTACTCTTCTTCATTGTAACTATTTAGGAAATATCATTAGTTATTTCCCTCTCATAGTTGATTAGAAATTGTCCCAAAGTATGTATTCTTGTTAAATATATTCTTATATACTTCGCACATGCAACTAATCAAATAAAATTAACTAAATATTGGTTTTTTGAGGTACTATGTAAGTATTAACTTCAATTCTCAATTACTCAAACCATTAGAATAATCCTTTCTGAATTTTTTAAAAGTTAATATCGTCCCCTATACAACAAGTTTAAGTATGAGAGAGAGAAATATGTGTGTTATAAGTGAGTGACACGTGTAGGATGAGTGCGTGTAAACGATAAGTTCAAGTGAATTTTTAGAGCGATATTAGGTTTCCCCAAAGATGCACGTCTCTTTGTAAATCAAATTAAATTTTCTTTATTTTAATTTTTACTTAAATTAAATTAAACTTTCTTTATTTTGATTCTAACTTGTGTAGTTGGGGAATACCTCCTGCAACTATCCAAAAATAAACACTCCCTCTTATCTAGCGAGGTATTCAACTTGACTTCCTCAAATATCAACTTCGCTGAAAATTGGTTACAGTGGGAGTTGCCATGGTCTAGTTTTCCATTATCTCAAATATTTGAAGGATAATAATAATATGCTTCCTTTGACCTAGGAATATCTCGTCCAAATTATTTCACATTTATAGTCCCAAGAATTGATGTACCCCACCAATTATCCTTCATCTCAAACTCTTATCTCAACTCCCTTGACACTGAAGCAGGGAAACAAGTCCTCATGCCACTGCTACTTCCTTTATCATTCAAGGTCTTCTAGTCTGGTAAGAAACAAGTCATATAATAACAAGATCAACCAATACTCATCATATACCCATCAATAATAATATCAAGCCCAACATGTCTACTTGTGATCATACTTGTGTGGCTAGGGAACATCTCTCGTGTCTACCTAAAAATAAACACTCCCTCTTAATTATGGAGGTATTCACTTTAGCTTTTCAAATTTTATCTCCTTGTTAAAAAATTTATCCATCCTAAGAAAAAATTGAATGAGCTTAGCTATGTTGATGCATCCATCCACTTTATGTTCAATTCCAAAACCATGTGGAAATCATCCCACATCAACATAATATAAAAGAACTAGTCACCTACTAGCCAAATAACCTTTGGCAACATGGTATGGTAACCCCTTGACCAGAGTGAAAACAAAAACTAATCCTTGGGTCACCAATCAACCAAGTAATTACTTGGGAATACAATGGTGAAACCCTAGGCCAATTCTTATCCCCACATGTTGTCACACATTATTGAATGGTAAACCACCTGCCTAATGCTATAAGGCACTCACTTAACCCACTAACCAAGTAACCATTGGCAATATGGTTAGGTAAGCCCTGACCGAGGAAACTCTCTAGGCCTTGATGATACCTGGGTTAGTTTCACTAGACACATTACATGGCCCCTAGTCAATACCCTTTACCTGTCAATAATATTTAACTAGGGAGAAAGAATTCCCTTGATGCTACGACATCAACGCTACCTCTAATTAAGGGAAACATTCTTAATCACTCCAAGCTTGTCCCTGGAGTATACAAAATTCATCTTGAGACAGAGGCTTTTATGAGAATGTCAATATCCTATTCATCATGAGAAAAATATCGAAGCCACACTACTCCCTTTTATAGCATTTCTTGGTACTTGATCTCAATGTGCTTCAACTTGTCATCATGGTTATCTCTTGCACCTCGTCAAACAATCCTACAAGTAACTTTTGAAGCCACAATTCTTCACAACTCACCACACTAGATGCAATATACTTAGTCTCTATAGTGTTGAGTGTGATAGATGTCTACTACCTATAGAGATCAAACTGAAGTAACATATTGATGTGTTCTTCATGTCTTTGACTCTCCCTACTCAGCTATAATTTGTATATCCCAACAGTTGCACTTCATTATTTGAGACATATCTCAATCCATATCCAACTAGATCATACCACACCTCAACACATGTTGTGTCACATCCCTTGGCACAATCATAAACAAATGGCTTTGTTTACTATATCCATCACCACAATTTATTTACAGTCACCTTAATGGGTGCTCTCTTTGACACTGAAATAGATTATATTGTGGCAATTCTAGCTACTCCCTTTACAACTTTTATTTTCTAGTAACTAAACCATATATGATGTCTTGCATGGTCCACTCACAAAGAGCATATTGTTGTTAGATATCTCCTGTCTCTAAGAATCTAGTTTGAAAATATTGCAGTTCATCTTTTAAAGGATCTCAATAGTATACTTCCCTTAACCAACAAAGTAATGCATCAGATCTAGATCCCTTATCTTGAATCCTGAGGTCATCTTCCTCTGAAACTAAAGTAATGCTTCCTATTGTAATTATGGTTTCTCCCTCTATCACGGAAGCAAATATTTTTACCATTGTCGCTTCCTTTATGTTAGAATTAGTCATCAACAAGATTACAAGCTCATAAAAACCAAAGGTACCTAAGAATTGGAGCAATTTTTTGTCACGGTCTTCTCCCTCATTATGAGATAACATACTTTTCATGAATCTCACTTTGTACTTAGGCTATGATGCCATGTGCTACATGTTAGATCTTGTATATCAACTTGGAAGTCACCACTAACTTCCCCTCATGTCTCAACACAATTTCCTACACATCATTCTTCATGGTGGACTTGTATTCTTACATCATGACATCCTTCCAAACATGCTGGCCTGCTGCCTCATTATAGATGGATGGATTAGAATCAATGATGTTACTCATCACTTCTGCATATCCTCGGTACTCCTTAGGATGTTTTGTTTCCCTGAAGGTTCCACAAGGATATGTATGTTCCTTTACATCCTTTAATATACTTCAAATCCATGTCAACCTCTTCTTGGATTCTGGAACATTTAGCCTAAGTGGTTCCACTGGCTCAATGGACCCTTCTGGATTTTTCTCTTGATCTGAAGGATGTTCTACAGGTACGAAAGGACTTGAATCTACATCCTTGGGATCCTTCTTCTCGTCATCATCATGAGACACCCTTTTGATATTCAATACGCTACATCATTCTACTCTAGCTAATTGGTTGCTCCCTTTGAATTAGAATCTCTTCTAGTCGTTTGGCATGGTTTTAGATGTCTTGTTCCATTTCTCCATCTTGAACACAAATATCTATCTAAGTTTGTTCTCCACCCCGAGAGAATCCTATAGTCATAAAATTTGCTTTGTTTTAGATACCATTTTGGGATTCAACTGCGTTAAGTAAGTCATTCAAACGTATGACCATTTCCATGAGAGGTAGTCGTAACTGACTAATTTCTCATGATTTTTGAATAGTTCACTTAGCACTCATTGCATCGGGTGATGCTCACAGGGGTGAAGAAGTGGGATTGAAACTAGTGAAATGTGGAGAACGAATCACATAGCATCAATCATCACTTCCGGGGCTTGCACCCGGTAACCAGAACTTCCCAGGAGGTCACCCATCCCAGAACTCCTCTGGCTCAAGCTCGCTTAACTGTGGAGTTTTTCCACAATCAAGCCCACTTAGCTTGCTACCCCATTTGCAAAACCTTAGCAAGTATTGTGCCTCATGAACCATTCAAGTTAGAGATCCCTTACTCTTTTTGAATTTAAGTATGGGGGATTACGCAGTGCATTATATTAGATATCATTTTGGGATTCAACTGCGTTAAGTAAGTCATTCAAACGTATGACCATTTCCATGAGAGGTAGTCGTAACTGACTAATTTCTCATGAGTTTTAAATAGTTCACTTAGCACTCATTGCATCGAGTGATGCTCACAGGGGTGAAGAAGTGGGATTGAAACTAGTGAAATGTGGAGAACGAATCACATAGCATCAATCATCACTTCTGGGGTTTGCACCTGGTAACCAAGACTTCCCAGGAGGTCACCCATCCCAGAACTCCTCTGGATCAAGCGCGCTTAACTGTGGAGTTTTTCCCACAATCAAGCCCACTTAGCTTGCTACCCCATTTGCAAAACCTTAGCAAGTATTGTGCCTCATGAACCATTCAAGTAGAGATCCCTTGACTCTTTTTGAATTTAAGTATGGGGGATTACGCAGTGCATTATATTAGATACCATTTTGGGGGATTACACAGTGCATTATTTGCTTTGTTCTTCCCGATGCTTCCATTTGCTACCAAAACCTTGGAAACCTTCACGATGTACCTAAAACACTAATTAGGAGGTCCTCTTAATACAAGGATTGTATGGAATTATCAGCTCCCTCTCAATTCTTGATTTGTTATAGGAAGCATTGCTATCTCATAAAGCTAGAAATGTTCATCCTTTTCCTCACCATAAACATGTTGTGTTCCTTTAATTTTAGGCATGAGATAGGGTTTCTTCATTCAACATAAAAATTGATCTAGGTTTAGTTTTTATCCACAAACCCTAGGGTTTTCTTATTTAAGAATTCTCGTCTTCTATGGTTTCTAATCCCTAATACTTTCATGAACACCCTATGAATCACATCATTGGAAACCTTTATCCTTAGCTCCCTTTGTCTCTAGAGTATATTTCACTTTTGTTCCTAAACTTCCAACAAGGCCTGAACATGAACCCTTATCTTAGTCTTGTTATTCTTCTTTCTACAACTTAGTTCAACCATATTATATTTTATCAATTAATCATGAATACTTCATCTTATCCAATCTACCAATTGATCCAACTTCAAGTGGCACTAGCATGGTCCCTTGGCCTTATCTTACATCATTACTTAATCTTGGGAGAATCCTCTAAGATTTCCTTTAAATATCTTAAGTTAATTTCTTATGAAAACTAGTGGATATATGTCGTTATTCACCCCGAACATATTCTTTAAAATTTTACTCATTAGTGACATGAGGTTAAATCTCTCCACACATTAACATTTGTAGATCAACTTGGAAGTCACCAGTGACTTCTCAACACAATTTCCTACACATCATTCTTCAAGATGGACTAATATTCTTTCATCATGGCATCCTTCCAAACATGTTCGCCTACTACCTCCTTATAGTTGGATGGCTTAGAATCAATGATGTTACTCATCACTTTTGCATATCCTGGGTACTTCTTAGGATATTTTTTTCCCTGAAGGTTCCACGAGGATATGTATGTCCCTTTACATCCTTCACTATACTTCAAATCCATGTCAACCTCTTGGATTCTGGAACATTGACCCTAAGTGGTTCCACTGGCTCAATAGACCCTTCTGGATTTTTCTCATGATCTGAAGGATGTTCTATAGGTAACAAAGGACTTGAATCTACATCTTTGGGAGCCTTCTACTCCTCATCATCATGAGAGACGCTTTCAATATTCAATAGTCTGCATCATTCCACTCTACCTAACTATCTGTTCCCTCTGAACTAGAAGCTCTTTTAGTCATTTGGCATGGTTTTAGATGTCTTGTTACATTTATCTTTCTTGAACATATATATATCTAGCTAAGTTTTCACTCCACCCAGGGAGAACCATATTTTCATAAAATTTACTTCATTCTTCCTGATGCTTTCATCTGCTACTAGAGCCTTGGTGGCCTTCACAATGTACCTACAACCCTCATTAGGAGGTCCCTTTAATTTGTGGATTGTAGGGAATTTTCAACTCCCTCTTGATTCTTGCTTTCTTGCATGAAGCATTGAAGCCTCATCAAGCTAGAAACTTTCTTCCTTTTCCTCATCATCAACATGTTGCATCCCTTTTCTTTTATTAATGAGATAGGGTTTCTTCATTCAACTGAAACGTCGATCTAGGTCTAGATATAGGGTTTTATCCACAAACCCTAAGGATTTCTTATCCAAGACTTATAGTCTTCTATGGTTTACAAACCTTAAGAATTTCATCAACACCTTATGAATCACATAATTGGAAACCTTTCTCCTTATCTCCCTTTGGATCTAGAGTATCTTTCAACATTCTTCCTAAAACTTCTCAAAAAGGCCTAGACGTGAGCCCTTATATTAGTATTTCTACTCTGCTTTCTACAAATTAGTTCAAGCATATTCTATGATATCAATTAATCATGAATACTTCATCTTATCCAAGCGACCAACTGATCCAAATTCAAGTTTCACTAGAATGTTCCAAACTTCTTGGACCTATCTTACATCATTGCTCGATCCCAGGAGAATCCTCTGAGATGCCCTTTAAATCTGCTAGGTTATTTTTTTATGAACACTGGCGGACCTATGTAGTTATTCACCCCAAACATATTCTTTAACAATTTACTCATTAGTGCCACGAGGTTAAATTTCTGCGCACATTAACATTTGTTTTTTACTCCATTAGAATCAGGTTATAATCCACTCACCTAGTGTTTGACTTTGTTAAATTATTCATGCATAATTTATGTGATTCTTTGCATAAATTTAGAAGTAAAAAATAAACATGGATTACATTCTTTATGTTATGCTATTTAAACAAATTTATTGTCCACCATAATTTATGGAATTCTTTGCATAAATTTAGGTAGGAGTAAAAAGTAAATATGTTGTTATATAAATATTGTAACAACCCAAAAATTTAACAAGTATTTTTCCTTGCAAGATCTTATTTCTCTTGATTTTTCAAGTGCTAATTATAAACACACAATTTTCTGCATCTAATAATCACTTTCAATGATATATGAATATCATTAAGTAATTACACATAAAAAATTCAACTTCTTAGAAACTTCAGCCTCTTCTTTAGATTACCCCATATGTGTGAGAGAGAAATATGTGTGACAAGTGTGTGATGAGTGTAGGATGAGTGTGTATAAATGAGAAACTTAGGTGACTTTTTATAGTGATATTAGGTTACCCCAAACATGCACATCTCATTATAAAGTAAATTTAAAATTAAACTTAATTTTATTTCTTTTAGTTTTAACTTAAATTAAATTTAAAATTTTATTTAATTTCCTTTTTTGTGATTTTAACTTGTGCAACTAGGGAATACCTCCTTAAACTACCCAGAAATCACATTTTTTCACCCCAAATATCTGTAGCCCGAAGTACCTAACTCAATCTTTTAATTTTCTTTTTAGTAAGATAAGAAAGACAAAATAGAAGGATAATCTAAATTTACAGCCTTGAAAAGGGTGCCCTTGTTTTTGGACAACTCAAATTCTTTTAACTCAACATTCTCACTCAATTCTAAATTTGTCCTAGGGTTAGGATTGCATATTAAGGTTTTTTTCCTCATAAGGATTGTTGGCCTTTATAAATATAGTTTTAGCCTCTTATGATGACATTTTTCCAAATAAGCATAGAAGATACATCTCCTTTTAGAGATAAGCTACTGTCATTCTATCCACATTGTATTGCTTTGTATATTGCAATGTTTTCACTGTTCATTTATTAGAAGTGTTTGTGTTTCACTATATGACTATGATTTTTGCAACATCTTTATATTATTTTTTCTTTCATTGCTATCTTCATTTCATTCTAAACATAATCCAAAGACGCTAATATGGCATAGAACTGAGGCATGTGAATCAGAAGAGGTAGTTATAGAACTTGTAAAGATGTGAACAAGGTTAATTAAGGAGGTACATAGGTTATTTTCACACTTGGAGCATTCAAGGGGGTTTAATAGAGAGGAAAATCAAATAATATAGATTGACATTGAAGATGACTAGGAGAAGGTGTCCCCTCAAGAAGTACATCTACTATCCTGAAGCTAAGTAGAAGTTGGTAGAGGATAACACTGAAGGGAGATGGAATGATAGAAGGAAAGGCTCTAACTAGTAATATTAAAATAAAATCAAGATAACAATAGTTCAAGGTTAATGAGGGGAAACATGATTATTTACATGAATAACAAAAATGTGAAGTGCAAGATTATGCAAGTAGCAATTTTGGAAAAAAAATGTTAGCTAGAGTGTTCATAAATTACTATGGAGGAAGTCAAGTTAAGCATGGTGGAAACACCCATGAGTAAATACACTAGTTTATACTTAATTAGGGTTTCAAATTGACAAGGATACTGAGCAATATATTGATCAATAATAAGGAGGGTAAGAGGGGTATTTTAACATACCAACATATATAGTCATTTGGATAGAGGTTGGTGTGTGTTTTAATTTTCTATGGCTATAGATATATGGATTTTATATTGTAGAGGGTGGAAAAATATTCATCTAATGTAAGCATGGATTGCACAATAAAATTTGATGTGCTTTTCCAAGGAATATGAAGTAGGAATCATGATGAGGATTTTAAGGTGCATCTAGATATTGTATTGAGGCTAACATAATCAGAGTATAAATAAAAAGGGCCATTAAAAATGTCATGAAAAAAATGGCCTACATAAGATATCTAATGAAACTAGGAGGGTTTTATAATTGGAAAGTTGTATTCATAGGAGGCTTGTTAAAAGAGTTTTGAGATGTAAGAAACACATTAGGGATATTCTTCAATATTAAATCAACTTGATATTTCATAGTTTTCTTGAGGAACCATAACAAGCATGATGAGGAAGATCATATGGTTTAATGCATGTTAAAGACATAGGGTTAATGTCATGTTCCTTTTTCTAATTTCCCTTATGGTCGGGACAGGATGGACTTACGACATTGGTGGAAGCCAAGCCACATGAGAAAAATAACCCTTTCCGGTGTAAATGAAGGAAATGTGTGGTATTGGACCATGGTATTTGGTAGTTATAAAATTTGTTGCGGTAATTGGTTGTGGTATTTTCCATGGTATTGGTGACACCATGGTATTCGTGACATGAGAGGAGGATTATATAAAATTAAAGAAGGATTTGTTATCTCTTTAAAATGGTCAAGGAGAAAGGCTTTTGGGGTATCTTGGATTTCTTTATCATATAGTGTATTTTGTAGGGAACTTAGCATGGCCAATACCATCTTGACCCCAAGATGAAACCCCCGCGGTGATATCTCCTTGGTGGATCCATCTAGGGTTCAAAAGTGTGATTCAATGTTTCAATTCAGAAATTTGATGAATAGTTGTGCATGCCATTATCAAGGGCTTCATTGTTAATTGTATTGGCATGAATTATTTTTCCAAATATTAACAAATAAAGTGGCTACATTTTTCAGATTATTTTATGTTCCGTGTTTTTTGTTGCACACACTTTGTTTTAATTCTGGTAATTGGTAAAATTGTTATTTAAAAGTTTTTATCGTGAATTCATGCTATTTCTGATTACTTTGATTCCATAATGAGGGTTTGGAAATTATTGTGAATTTTTCAGTAAAGTTTCGCAACAAAATATTACAATGGTATAAGAGTTCTGCATCTTGCCAACATGAGGGTTCTTGTCAACAAATCAAATTTTTATTTTCAATATTGAAAATTATTCTCGTAACTTTGGTGGAATTTATTTTCACCCTAGCCAACATTTTCCTTCTTCTATGGTACTCAATATCACTCTAGTTGGTCTCTTATTTTTTAGTTGATTATTTTTGGAGGTGTTCCTGCACCCAGTACGAGGGTTTATTTATTTTTCTTGTAGGCATTATTAGATTGGATCTAATTCACATTTGTAGAAAGATGATCATCCTTAGGCAATAAGCCGAATGATAGATCTAAAGAGTGGGAAATTATTGATCAGATTTTCTTCCCACTATAGATCAAATTTACCATCTTCAAGATCATATCGATATCTAAGGAGTGTGGGAAATTATTGATTTCATTTCTAGATAAGATATGCTCCTCACTGTGGATCGAATTGACCATCTGCATGACTAGATCTATATCCACAGGGCAAAATTATTGCCAAATTATTGTCAAATTATCAAGGTACAATTCATCTAGTTTGAAGATCGAATTACTTTTGCATTAAAGGTCGAATCTTGTCTTATGCTAATTCACTGTAATGCATCTCCAAATCATTGGGTCGAGTCTTGAGTATACTAAGAGAAATAATGTTTCAATAATAGTGAGAAGGAACAATGTTTCGTTTTTCAAACACTTGTGCAAAATCCTATGGTTCACAATAGAGAATTTTTTAGGTCTAAAATGGGTCTCCTAAGGAACATTATAAAATAATAGTGGAAATAATAAAATAAAATTATATTACCTCATCAAATTTTGGAGTGAAAGAAAGAAACACTACTTTTTCAACTTGTATTTTCAACTTATCTTCCTAATATTTACTCAAATTTTGAACAAGACCACTTTTTGGATGCATAATTTAATTCCACATCCAAGGAGTACCCATGTTCAATACTTTCGATGGATTCTGCTACAAAAAAATGAGAAATACATTAGAAAATGTGATTACAATCACACTTTTCATGTATTTCTCATTTTTCGTGTAGTGGGCTCCATCGAAAGTATTTAAGATGGGTACTTATTGGATTCAAAATTAAATTTCGCATCCAAGGAGTGCTCTCGCTCAAAATTTGAGTAAAATCGTAAGGATATGACTTAAAAATACAAGTTGAATAATTATTATTTTACCTTTTTACTCCAAAAATGGTGAATTATCCCCCATGGTTGACATCATCATCTTCAATTATATTGGTTCTTATAAAGTTGATTTTGGTTGTACATTTTTGTTTTGAGGCCCATTTGTACCTCAAAATTTCTCTAATGAGGGGGTTGAATCAGTGTAATTCTGAGCCAAGGTTTCCTACACAACAAATAAACGAGGTTCATGGGCATAATTTTAACTTAGAAGCTTAAATGAATCATTTCCACTACCCTAAATGGGAAGTTTCCTTAGATTTCCTCTTGTTTGAATTCATCTCTAAATACCAAAATTTCGACCATTTTTGTTGAAGTCGCAACTGGGGCTGATGTATTAACTTTCGTTGAGGAAAAATTATTGATTGATGTAGAAGATCAAGGGTTTTTGTGTAGTTGTAACCATTATTTTATTGAGGATGAAGTCATATTTTCCCAGGGTCCAAATTCACTGTAAAAGCGAGCCATATCAAGTGCTTTTAGAGGGGCCAAGTTCAGGGTGTATATATGCCACATTCTCTGACTCAACTAGGTTTCACTGAGGACGAATTACAATTTGAAGAGGCCACATTAACTATAGGTGATTTTTCTCTTCCAAGTGATGAGTGAATTTCATATAAAAAGGGTCGAATCTCCATAAAAATTGAAGCAGATATCCTTGTTCGAAAGGATGAGTGCATCACTATTGTTAGGGTTTTCCATGGATAAAAAGTGACTGCTTATGCAACAAATCAAATTGAGGCTGAAATTTCTCTTGTCTACTAGTCAGATTATTACTTGACATAGATCCATTGAGAAATAAAATTATGTGGATTTGATCACAGGATGTGAATGTCATAAGTTCTGATAACATGTGTTTTGGGGCCAAGTTTCCATTTGGGGAGCTAGCATAAAATGTAAGTGTGAAGCCTAAATTTACCCAGTACAATAGAGTTGAGATACCTCTAGAGAAGGCATATGTCACTACATTTTCTAGGATGGATCTGTTGTTCGTGAAGCTAGTACATACGTGTGGTTTAAGACCCAACATTTTACTCCTATACGTTGAGTTTACATAGCCAATCAGAGGCATGAGTTGTGGGGCCAACAAATAATTCATTTAACCATTCATGAGGCTAAGAATGTTGTGGAAAAAAGGTCGAACATTTAGCTATCTTGGAGCCTTTGAATTTGAAGATCACGATGTTGGGGTTTCTCATTATTTCTTGAAATTTCAAATTTTTTACACTAAAATCATACGAGGTTCCACTATTCTCATTGTTTGTTCTACATACATGCGCCTAGACTATGAAATGAATGTGAACGTTTAAGTTCATTGTTATGCAAACTTATATTAGCATTGTATGTGGTTCTATTATTCAGTATTGTTTGAAGCATCATATTGGTATGTGTTGTTTCCTGTTGACATCTATTTAAACTCAAAATTCAAAGTGAACCTAGAACAATCAAATTTAAAGGAGAACAAGTTCAATATTAAAATATCAAAGGTCTATTCAATTTCAAAGACCAAACCATAAGCGACAAGGGGTCAATTTAGGCCGAGTATCGCCATTTAACAAGTGATTGAGCTCAAATAATTGATAAAATTACCTACACTTCTATTGTTGTTTGATTTATTTCAAATTGCATGGCAACTGCTTAATAAAATGTTTGTATGGAAAATGTTTGATGTAATCTCCCTATGAAGAATTAGTGTATTCTTTCATATTTTCCTACTTTGGTATCTTACAATATCCTGCATGTGGGAATATGGGTTTTGAAGAGTCCCTATAAAGCATCAAGAACCCTCGTAATGAACTGGAAAAAACATGGGTACCTCTAGAAAGCAATAC
The DNA here is from genome assembly GCA_000404065.3 of Pinus taeda. Lineage (NCBI taxonomy): Eukaryota > Viridiplantae > Streptophyta > Pinopsida > Pinales > Pinaceae > Pinus > Pinus taeda. Next base: position 15,871 of record APFE031037733.1, read on the forward strand.
CTCCTCAGACCAAAGAAAAAGTCAGAGTAGCAAACCCTTCTCGAAATGAGTCCATGCTATTATGTAACAAAATCACTCGTGGGAGATGAAGGAAGGATATGGAAGAGAGACTTAGCTCTTCACACTTGGTTCTAAGTTGCAACGAACAAAGTTGGTAATTTTCCTTCAAAAGTTGGAGGAATTAGACACATGTTTATCCATGTTGTTGCAATTAGAATCGAAGAAACTCAATTGGGCTCACAATTTGTCCATGCTTGCTCTGATCTAACCCAAATTTTGGTAGCATCCTTTTGAAGAGGTCAAACTCACAGTTGCCTCCTATCTTAGTGATATCATAGCTTTAACATCGCCACTTCCAGCTTACAATAATTATATTATGATGGAGATGTTGCAGCTTGTTACACAACATTTTTTCACTATCCGTGTACTCTCCGTTCCTTGATCCTGGAGGACCTCTACAGTGAACCTCATGTGTTTTCCTATCATGAAGAACATTTATTTACATCACTCTTCATCTGCAAAAAATTTCCCTCTTACATCATTTCTAGAAAATATTCCCTCAAATTCAGTTGTAAAGTTTGGCACTATCCCTCAGTTTCTTCCCCGCACCAATTTGTAGAGTTAAACATTGAGCCTAGCACTGATCAACACTTGTATCCATCCATTTCTCATGTCAAACTTCCTTTGGAAAGTTTTTTAAAAATGGAGTCGAAGCTTCCACGTCTAGAAGCTTCGTGAATAGAAGTTTGGTAAATCATTAGTTGAGATAGAGCCGAGAGAGACTATTTGGGCTCCTTTCCCCTATTAAAATGGAACAAACCAAAAGGGATGAAACCTCTCCCATAATAAGAGGATCCATGTCCCTTCTCTCAAGCTATATAAAATTCTCATATTCCAACCTCAACTAGCTAATGGAAGGACTTGAATAATCTGCAAAATCTTGATAGCCTAAAAAACTCTTGATAGTCTTAGCCTTCTAGTTTGCACTTGTAAAGGGAGGACAAGTTTGTAGTTTGTTTGGTTTGGAGTAAAGAGGAAGAAGCCTAAAAATTCTATTGTTTGAGGTGAATCATGAGATGCTAACAATGGTGCTGGAACCTGGACACGTTGAAGGAAACCTGTAATGCTAAGGTGAAGGTTGTACTTTCCTTTTTGTCATAATAACACAACCGATAGTTTGTTTCCTATATCAATCGCATATGGTATTTGGTAGCTTAAGAATCCTTAGCCTCTTAAGTAGGTTGAATCTGTTGTATGCTATCATGTGTTCTTTGGTTTCTTTTCTATTTGTTTTAGGTGGTTGGTTGACATTAAGGAGCTGATCATTGGAGCAAAGACACAAGGACTTCATCAAACAAGGGAAAGCAATACAAAAGGTAGGATCTTATCCATTCTCAATCTAAGGGAACTTATGTTAGATTGTCTTGCTTGTGGTTAAACCCTCTCCCCTAGGCTAGAGAGGTTGTCTCTATTCGCAGAGAGAATCTTCCTACTCCAAAAATTGGTGAATCCATCGGGGACCCATCCCTCTCTTTGGGTTGTTTTTCATTTCATGATTTGTGATGACTTTTGTCGTATCACTCTTTCTCTTTTGTAATATGTACTTTACATTATCTACTGCTTTGATTCTTAAATTTAGAGTGACAGGTCTGGTTTTGGTTTGTGGATTTTTTTTGTTTTTCTTTGAATCCCTCGACCAACGCTGTTATTTTGCTAATAGTAACGCCGACCAGCACGAGTTCCTCTCGAACAGTCATGCCACAACCCCTTGTGGCATTGGTTGCTGGTTAGACAATCGCACTGATTCCTGTAGGTTAAAATTAGGGATTCTCTTAAATCATTGCGAGTGTGTCTTGTCCTCATAGATTCTGTTTCTTGGCTTGTTTGACTTTATTTTCCCTTGATAGAATGCTTTGCTAGCTTAATTTGTTTTCTTGATTGGTTTGAGATTGCATTACTTGATTTTTTGAGTTTTTTGGATGGTTTGTGTTCCTAGGGCATCTAGGTCATTGTCCATTCATTTTCTTATATGCTCATCAAATCAAGTTGGTGATTTGATGCTTCATGCATTTCATTTTTTAGTCCTTGTATCTATATTGCTTTGTTTTCAATTGAACGAGTGAAAAGTTTTCGTTCACTCTTCTCTTGTTGAACGTCTCTTTTCTGAGCATAGTTTACATTGCTCATTTTGTTTCGATTGAATCTTTGCATATTTGGTTTGAAAGGAGTTCTTTTTATCGTGCTTTTCATATGATTGATGTTTGGTTGTTTGAAAATTTTCATTGAAATGTTTATGTGGAAGATTCATTCTAGCATTCCATTGAAGAAAATACATCATTCTAGTTTGTTTAATTGATATGTTACATTAAGTAGCATAATTGAAAGCTAAAATTACATAATGATGAGCATTTGAAATGAAATGAACTTCTTTTATTGTTAAAAGGACTAGTTGAAGTGCATTTGATAGGAAGAGTAGGAAGTGGAAATAATTTTCGTTGTTTTGTTTTGAAAAGTGAAGTAGTGAAGAGTCATCTTACTTTCAGTTGCTTGTTTGTTGAATTGATTGTTTTCTCTTCTCTCAATTAGTGTAAGCATTCATGGAATTAAAAGGGTTTTGTCTCATATAACTGCACCTAAGAGTTTTTTAGGTGACATCGATAAGACCTAAAAAGTGAGACTTAATTTCAAGATAAACCTTTAAAACATATTCAATTAATCTAAGGAGAATTTGAAACATTAATGCCTCATACTTAGTGGTCTAGGCTAGAGGCGTGTTCTGATGTCTTTAAAACTTATCAGCTGTCGGTCACTTTAGCATTAGATATTCCTAGCACGGACTTGTGCTCCCCGTACCATCGTGTATATACAGGGAGACCCTCATAGGTTGCAAACCTTTATCCGTAGGAAGCTAAGTTTGAGCCCTATAAACGTGATACACCGAACACAACATCCACGGAGATTGCATGCTCGTACTTTTCAGTTCACCGGGAGGTATTCTGTAGTTCATGGTTACCTGGTAATCCCTTTTTCCTAGATTATCCTAAGTAGTCATTTTGGTATTTTTGACTCTTTAAATTTAAAAGATCATCGAGCACTTTTCCTTTTGAGCTCATTCAAACCGAAAGTGACTAGAGTCACCTTTTCATCCTTTTTTCGACTCTTAAAATATGAAAAGGCAAATTTTTTGTTTCAAATTCTAAAATTAATTGACCACGGAACAACATCCTTCCTATGGAAATACTCCTTAGTAGATTTTAGCTTGATACTAATGGCAACATTTCCTGAGCCAGACAAGGAAACCCCTCTGATGGGAATCCTAGTCCTTTTCCTTCTTATGGAAATACTGGTGTTCCCTATATGGTGACGTTGTCCTTTCCTGGATTGACTGTTGGTTTTCTAGTTTAGCTTTTTTCAACCTCGATGGTGCCGAGTGTCCCAACTAATTTTCAACCAAGTTCTCCTCCACCTGAACAACATCAACTTCATGTTGATCCTACAGTTGACTGCTTGCCTTCTTCACCTATTTATTCACCCCGTTCTTCCTCTTCCCGTGGTGAAATTTTTGATTCTAATAACTAGGAAGCTAAGAAGAAGAAGAAGAAGACGAAGAAGAAGAAGCAAAATAAGCAAGGGGGAAACCCAACAATCATTGCTATAGATGCAACTAATGAAGGAAAATCTTCCAATCAACCTTGAAAAATAAAATTCCCTTGCATGTTATGTAAGGGTTACCACCTTCTTTGGAATTTTCCTGGTATTCACAAGGTCTTAGAAGTTTGGTCCATTGGTTCACATCAACATTTGTCATTAGCCTCTGGCAATCATGTTGATGATAAATCTTCAACTAGTGATAATAAGGTCCATGGGAAAAAGGGAAAAGTCAAATTTCCCGGTAAGTTGTGTGAAGGTAATCATCCCATTCACCTCTGTCCTCTTATGGATGAAGCTTCCAAATAACTGGAAAGCCTTACAACTTCTCAACCTCGTCTTCCGATTAGGTATCAAAAGCTTTCCCTTGATTCTTTGCTAGTTGATCAAGTGATTGATCAAAAGGCATCTTTGGTCAACTCCACTCTCTATGAAAGTGAGTCTCGTGAGTCCGTTCTCGACCAATCATTAGTTGAGAAACCCATAGAATTGACTCCACCTTCAATTAACTATACCTTTTTGGTAGAGAGTGAACCTCATACTGCTCGGGTTCTTCTAGTTTCTTCAGTTTCCCATGAACTAGAGGGAAATCCTCCTATTCTCGAGGTGCATGAGAGCATTTCTCCTATTCCCATCGAGCCAGAAGGAAACTCTCATGTTCCTAGATGCCCCTTCCAAGTAGTTTGGTCACTTCTTTTGATTGGAGTCGACTGGCAGGATATCGCCTTTCGTCTTATGTGCCTTTCCAGATTATAGTGCAGGCTTACAATATGGTCGTACCTATCACAGTCATAGACGAGGGCACAGATGTTAGTATTATGTCCTCAACTTCTTAGCAAGCTTTAAGACCTCCTCAAATTGTCCCCATCACCCAAAATCTGTTAGCTTTTAATAGAGGAACCAGTCAACCATTAGGGATCCTTCCTAAGTTTCCTATTACTTTGGGAGGAAAGATTGTTTATATAGATGTGATGGCTGTCCAAGGCCCATTGGATTTTAATCTATTCCTTGGTTGTGATTATGTTTATGTCATGGGAGCTCTTGTTTCTTCCCTCTTTTGAGTGATGTGTTTCCCGCATGAAGGAAATATTGTGATCATTGATCAGCTTACATTCATTGGTCTTGAATCATATCCCACTCAACCATCATCCCTAAATGGTTCTTATGTGCAAGTAGTATCACCCCCCTCCAAAGGTTAATTATGTGGCCACCTATTCCATGCCCACATCTACTGATGATCTAATCGATGATGTAGTAAACTATGTATTGGGGCATTGGAACCAAATTTTTCATTTGGATCCTCGACACATATCCCTTCCAGAGCATTGTTCTCCCATCTGATGAGAACCTCTTGGAAGCCATGTCCTCTTTTGGTCTATGACCAAAGGATCTTGGAGAAGAGTTCCTTGTTCGTGTCAAACTCCTTAAAAAATGAAACAAGGGTTATCAGCATGGTTCTTTTACTTGTGTCAAGCTCGTTAAAAAATGAAACCAGGTGTCATGAGAATGGTTCTTTTCATGTGTCAAGCTCGTTAAAAAATTGAAACAAATCCCCTTCCAATTCGAATCATTGGTTAAATCTCATAAAAAATCCCGGTCGAGTCTTCATTTGATCTCGTAAGTGAACCTTCATTCCATCCACTTAGCTGAATGAAATGAAGCTTGGGGGGAATGTACCTCGAATTGAGTCATTATGCTGTGTAGAAATTTCTACAATTCCTGCTCTGATACCATGTAAAAATTCTACTGTAGGTTAACCTGATAATGCAATATAAATCAAAGCAAAATATTATAACCTACTTCTACTATCAATTTGTGGAAGCTTAAAGATTGAGCTAAACAATATAACCAGAAGAAGAAGAATCGATGTACAATACACATGAAAATACTTTGGGGAAAGCCTTAGCTAAAAACCCCACACTATTGTATTATCATACAGGTGGAAATACATAGGAATTATACAAATCCTTAGCTCTCACAGCTAGCTAGCTCTCAGTACAATCCTCACAAATGCTCACAAGAAATCCTGGCTTCTCACAAGCCTTCCTCTCTGCCCTCCAAGCTCCTATTTCCTTGTGCAGTACCTAGTGGATGATTCTCCTGTTACAGTGTGGAAGACCCTACTCCAAAACTGCACAATCACCAAGGATGAATCCTTGATCTACATGCTTGTGTTTTATCCATGAGAAAACACATGCAACTGATAGTACATGTCCTTGAACATTAATCTCAACTGAGTCTTTCTCAGAATAGACATGCATGAGTTTCTGATGAGTGAATCTTTAGTTAACTGAGTAGCACTAGTTGGATGCATTAATGCAGCAACTAATTGTTAACTCTCTATTAGTTCCTCAAACAGTTTGGAACTAATTTAATTGGGCTTCACTCAGTAAACTCAATTAGCTAACTACAACTCAAATATAACTCAACCTTATCTCCTTAATTTAAGGGATAACTATTACATGACTTCAGAAAGACTTCTAACTTGAATTTCTCCAACTAATTAACTTGAAATAAGTTAATTAATTATTTCCAAGTAGCTGTTAAGACTAAATTCAATTTTAATTCACAATTTAATTGAAGGAAAAATTAAATTATAATATTCTTGTTGCCACATTTCAACACTCCCTCTCAAAAAGAAAGGGATTATTTGCCACCTCGATCCTGTCTCTATGGAACTCAAATTTACACTTTGACAATGCCTTTGTCAAAATGTTAGCATCTTTCTCCTCTGTCGAAATACATTGCAGCAACATGATCCTCCTCGCTATACGGGAACTCACAACTGACTTGTTCTCTGGCCTTGTAACCACTTCCCGAATGCTGTTATGAACTATAACATCAACCGAAATCCGCTGCTACACTACTTCCTCAAAGGAAGATGGCTCGGTCTCAACACATTCCCCAGCAAGGGCCATGTATCTAGTGTACCTTTTAGGTGACCTCTGCTGTCTGCACTAAGAATATGGTTCTCCCACATTCTCTCTTGCATCCTTCAACAATCTGTCAGCTTCTCTTGTGTGCTTCCATCCATCTCTGGAAGACTTTGCTTGAGTGGATCTCTCCACTCTTGGAACCTCTGCATGCAGCTGCTCTACATCAGTCTGAGGCTCATCCTCCTTAGGAACTAATAGTTCCTCCACAGCATGTAGTTGGAGCTCCCTCTCAAGGGAAACTCACATGGCCTACTCATCATAAAACTTAAGATCTCTGCAAACCACTATCCTCCGACTGGTAGGCAAGTACACCCGACAGTTGTGAGGTGTATCATGTACCCTACAAATATCCCCAACACTACTGTCGGCTCAAGCTTCTTCCATGCATCCTTTGTCACATGGCAATATACCAATGAGCCAAATATCCTAAAGTGAATCGCATCTGATCTCTTACCGTAGAAAGCTTCCTTTGGTGTCTTCATCCCAAGTATTCAATGTAGGCTTCTATTATGAAAATAGACCGCTGTGTTGCATGCCTTAGCCCACAAGTGAAGTGGTATGCCTTGGTCATACAACATTGCCCGTGCTGCCCCTACAATAGTTCTGTTCTTCCTCTTGGCCACCTCATTCTGCTATGGGTTATGAGGTGCCGTCAACTCTCTTTTAATTCCTTCTGCTACACAGAAGTCCTTAAACTCTTAAGAGACATATTCTCCACCATTTTCACTTCTCAAGTCCTTTATCTTCTTCCCTGAATCTTTCTCGACCAAAGCTTTGAACTCACAAAACTTTGTGAAGGTTTGGTATTTCTTCTGCATGAAATAAATCCAGCATTTACGAGAATAATCATCAATGAAAATAAAATAATACCTTTGCTTCATTTTTGGATGCCGTCGAGAATGGTCCACACACATCAGTATGAACTCACTCTAAGATAGCCTCTGCTCGACTATCTCGATCATGAAATGAAGACTTGGTGTACTTTCCCAAGGTACAACCTTTGCATGTGTCAACTTGCTCAATTTTACCTTTGGGAAGTCATATAAATATATGTTGCATTACCTTCAAAGGCCCATGATGCAAATGGCCCAACCACTTGTGCCACAACTCGCCAATGTCTTGGCTTTGCACTAATTTTTCTTTCGTACTCAATGCTGCACAATCATCTACCTCTAGTTTATAAATATTCTTAACCCGAATCCCTATCCTCTTGGTCTGACCCATGGCTATGTGTCTTAGGAACACATTTCCTTTATTGAAGGTAATATCATAGCCTTTGTCCTCCAACATTGTGACCGATACCAAGTTCTTCTTCAGTCCAGGCACATACATCACATCTGTCAAGGTGAGAGGAGCTCCATGCTACCTCTGAAAAGCAGTCGTGCCCACTCTTGAAACACTATACCTTCCGTCGTCACCCATATCTATGCGCATCTTGAGGTATTTCTCCTCCAAGGCACTGAATAAACTTTTATAACTGGTTATGTGGAATGAGGCTCCATTGTCAAGATACTAGACACAACCCATCATCGATGACACCATGCATGCGATGAGTGTAAAGTCCATTTCACACTGAGAGGCTAATGCCTAACCTTTTGACCCTTCCGAGGATCCCTTCTTAGACTTCTTCGATGGGCAATTAGTCGCATAATGTCCCATCTCGTGACAATTAAAGCATCTCACTTTAGTCTTGTCACCCTTCTTCCTCCATGAGAAGAATTCGAATTGGAATGGGAAGCCTTTCCCTTCCCTTTCCTTGCCTTACTTGGTAAGGCCAGATTTTCTTCGTCATCATTCTTGGATGAAGAACCATCTTGCGTGCTCCTCCTGATCTCCTCCTGCTTTAGATCCAACCATAGTCGTTCCCAATCTGGTAGTTTCTCTCTTCCATTCACAGAGTCCTGGTAGCTATTCCAACTCTTTGGAAGGCCAAGGAGAGCAAGGCTACCATATCATCATTGGCAATAGTTATTCCCATACTTCCAAGCTCATCTCTTTAGGTGGTGAGCTTGTTCAGATATGTGGAAATAGTATCACCCTTCTCCATCTAGATTCTTCGAAGCTTATCCTTGAGCACCATTTTCCTCTGGTCGCTACTATTCTGGTAGAGTTCCTTCAATGTCTTCCACATTGAAAATGGAGTATCCTTCCCATGGAGACTCGAGACAATATGGTATTGAACTCCCTCAAGGATGATCCATCTCGCCTTTGCCACACACTTCTTCCACTCAGCCAATCCTTGTGCATCAGTCGAAGCTGGCTTTGGGATTTCTTGATCAATGAAATCCTTCAAGCTATTATCAGCTAATACAGCCTCCATTCTATCTTTCCATGCTATGTAATTCGAGCTACCATCCAAGGCATACTCGAGTCTCAAGACATAGAATGCCATTGGCCAACCTTGAAGTATGATATGAATTCGATTTTCACCTGCAAATCCAAACTTCAAACTTTGAATTCTCTTCTCAGTATACTGTTCACAGCTCTGATACCATGTAGAAATTTCTATAATTCCTGCTTTGATACCATGTAGAAATTTTGTTGTTGGTTAACCCAATAATGCAATATAAATCAAAGTAGAATACTATAACCTACTTCTAATATCAATTTCCGGAAGCTTAAAGATCAAGTTGAACAATATAACCAGAAGAAGAAGAATCAATGCATAATACACATGAAAATACTTTGGGGAAAGCTCCAGCTAAAAACCCCACACTATTGTATTATCATATAGGTGGAAATACATAGGAATTATACAAAGCCTTAGCTCTCATAGCTAGCTAGATCTCAATACAATCCTCACAGATGCTCACAGGAAATCCTGGCTTCTCACAAGCCTTCCTCTCTGCCCTCCAAGCTCCCATTTCCTTGTGCAGTGCCTAGTGGATGATTCTCCTGTTACAGTGTGGAAGACCCTCCTCCAAAACTGCGTAATCACCAAGGATGAATCCCTAATATGCATGCTTGTGTTTTATCCACGAGAAAACACATGCAACTAATATTACCTGTCCTTGAACATTAATCTCAACTGGGTCTTTCTCAGAATAGACATGCATGAGTTTCTGATGAGTGAATCTTCAATTAAACGAGTAGCACTAGTTGGATGCGTTAATGCAACAACTGATTGTTAACTCTCTATTAGTTCCTCAGATAGTTTGGAACTAATTTAACTGGACTTAACTCAGTAAACTGAGTTAACTAATTACAACTCAAATATAACTCAACCTTATCTCCTTAATTTAAGGGATAACTATTGCAGGACTTCAGAAAAACTTCTAACTTGAATTTCTCCAACTAATTAACTTGAAATAAGTTAATTACTTATTTCCAAGTAGTTGTTAAGACTAAATTTGATTTTAATTCACAATTTAATTCAAGGACAAATTAAATTGGAATATTCTTGTTGCCACATTTCAACATGCTGGGGGCATGCAAACTTATCTCAAGCATAGCTTATCTTGTAGGTTTTAACCATGTACAGAAATTACCTGCATACGAGTTCTAAAACACAAAAAATAAACAATGTGAGAGCATAACACATAAAACACATATACACAGAGATTTTCCCCTGGATCCCAAAATCGGGACTACTAGCTTGATTTTTCATTATGTTCCTTTCAATGTTACAATACATAGTTATACATGCCCGAAGCATCCAATACCATGGACCTAAAACCATCGTGTCCAAAACCATGGACCGAAAAGCATTGCGTCCAAAACCATATGTGAAAAACATGCACAAAACCATAGGTAGGTCCGCGCAACCTGCACCCCTCAAACCCCCTGTGACTCCCTTCACTATGCAATCAGCGCAACGAGGGGGGGCTCTGCCCCCCTTATAACCCCCCGGTTAACTACGTGGGCTAGTTGTGGAAAGAATATAACACAACCCAACATTCTCCCACTTGTTGTTTCCTTCCCACAAGGGGCCACAAGAGAGCTTAATCATTTATCCAGCCCTGCAACACCCATTGTTTCTCTACACCAAGAGAACTTCTGAGAACTCATAGATTTTGTTAATGCATCAACATTATTCTTCAAAGTGTCCACCTTTACCAGCAACACCTTTTTGTCTTCTATCATATCCCTCACAAAGTGATACTGAACATCAATGTGATTTGTCTTTGAATGATATGCAGGGTTCTTTGCCAAGAAAATTGCACTTTGGCTATCACAGTCTGTCCTTATAGCTCCCTGTACTAACCCCATACCTGAACACAATATTTGCAACCAAACTGCTTCCTTGCTTACATGAGTGGCTGCCATGTATTCTACCTTCGTAGTTGATAGTGCCACTACAGATTGTTTCTTACTCATCCAACTGACTGCACCTACAAATAGGTTAAACGGATAACCACTTGTAGATCTTCTCTGATCCAGATCTCTAGCCCAGTATGCATCAACAAAGCCACGAATGTCCAACACTCTGTCCAATCCTGGTCTTCCTTGGTAGCACAAACCATAATCACTAGTGCCATGCAAATTCCTGAAAACTTGCTTCACTGCTGTCCAGTGCTCCTTCCCTGGTTTTGAAATAAACTTGCTCAATACTTCCACTGCATGTGTAATGTCTGGTCTAGTACATACCATCACATACGTCAGGCTACCGATTGCACTTGCATATGGAACACGGGACATGTCCTCTTCCTCTTCTTGTGTCTTGGGACATTGTTCAACAGATAACTTTACACCTACAGGAATAGGAACCTTCACAGGTTTACTATCCTGCATATTAAACCTCTGCAATATTGTTTCGACATACTTCCTCTGGTTTAACCAGAACTTCCTCTTTGTCCGATCTCTTTTAATTTCCATGCCCAAAATATAGTTTGCAGCACCAAGATCTTTCATGTCGAATTCGGAGGACAAATGGGCCTTCAAATCCTAGATAATTTCTTTGTCATTTCAAACCAGTGACATATCATCCACATACAAGACCAGATAAATAACACGGTCCCCAATTAATTTAAAATACACACATTGATCTGCTTTGCTTCTGGTGAAGCCAAGTCCCCGTATAAATGTATCAAATTTCTGATACCACATCCTTGGTGACTATTTTAACCCATACAAAGACTTCTTTAACTTCCATACCAATTCTTTCTTACCCTTCACCACAAAGCCCTCAAGTTGCTTCATGTAGATTTCCTCTTCCAAATCCCCGTGAAGAAATGCTATCTTCACATCCATTTGTTCTATCTCAAAATCAAAAGCAGTAGCAACAGATAAAAGTAATCTAATAGAAGTTACCTTGGCAACAGGAGAAAAAATATCACCAAAATCAATTCCCAACACCTAGGAATAACCTTTCGCTACTAACCGAGCTGTGTATTTCTCCATCTTTCCTTCTGCATTTGTCTTCTTCTTGAACACCCATTTGCTGCCAATGGGTTTCCTTCCAGCCGGCAACTCCACCAGATCCCAAGCCTCATTTTTGTGCAAAGATGCCATTTCATCAACCATGGCCTCTTTCCAGCGTTTTCCATCCTCTGAATCCACTGCTTCCTTCACAGTTCTGGGATCATCATCAGTAACAGACAAAGCAAAGTTTGAACAGAAAGCAGATGGACTATACCTTTCTGGCAGCCTTCTTTCTCGAGCTGATCTTCTCACAGCCGGAGTTTGTGGCTCTTCATCTTCTAATTCCTCCTCTGTTGTAGAGTCTGATTCTTCCTCCTTTAGCTCAAACTCTATCTTCTCAGGTTCCTTTGGTCGGACTTCATGTTTAATAACATATTTCACCTCTCTGAACACCACATCTCGGTTGTACACAACCTTCCTTGTTATTGGGTTCCAAAGCTTATAACCCTTTAAACCGTCCTAAAGATGCACTTTTCAGATTTACGATCCAACTTGGTTCATTTCTCCTTTGGAACATGTACATATGCATCACATCCAAATACCCTCAGATGTGAAAGAGAGGGTTTCTTACTAGTCCATACCTCTTGTGGAGTCTTATCCTCCAACGCTGATGAAGGTTATCTATTGACCAGGTAACATGTTGTCCCCACCACCTCTGCCCAAAATTCTTGTCCTAACCCGACACCACTGAGCATGCTTCTTGCCCTTTCCATCAACATCTTGTTCATTCTTTCTGCAACTCCATTTTTCTGAGGTGTAGATGGAGTAGTCTTTTGTCGTGCTATACAACACTTCTTACATAATTCTTCAAATTCCTTACTACAAAACTCTCCACCGTTATTTTTCCTCAACACCTTTATTTTATTCTCTGTCTGGTTTTCCACCAGAGCCTTAAATTCTTTAAACCTGTCAAAGACTTCAAATTTATTCTTAAGGAAATATATCCATGTATTCCTTGAGAAGTCATCTATAAATGATACATAGTACACAAACTTACCCAGTGATGGAAGCTTCACAGGTCCAAACACATCACTGTGCACAAGCTCTAATATCTGTTTCGCCCTCTGACCATCAGAGGGGAAACTCACCCGATTCTGCTTCCCATATACACAATTTTCACAGAAATCAAAATCCAGAGAGCTATTACTCATACCTTTACCATGAAGTATTCGAAGGCCCTTCTCTCTAATATGTCCGCGCCTTTGATGCCACAACATGTTCTTCTCTCCAGAGACCACTAGATTTTCTTCTCCACTTTCAGGAACCATAGAACTATTGCACCCATCAACAACAATGCTACCTTGTAGCTTGTACAGAGTTCCAATCCAAACTCCCCGCATCAATACTAGTGCTCCCCGAATCATCCTACAGGTACCCTTCTCAAACATTTCCTTTACACCTGCATTATCCAACTTGCTTACAGAAATCAGATTTTTGGCCAATGCAGGAATATGTAGAACACCCGGAAGTGTTCTAACCCTTCCACCTTGCAACTTCAACTTTACATTTTCACGACCAACGATTCTAGCCTTCCTATCATCCCCTAAGAAGACATCACCACCATCATATTTCTCATACTCGCAGAACCACTCTCTATGGGGAGTGAAGTGAAAGGATGCACCTGAGTCAATCAACCATGCCTCATGATCTACATGTGTACTTGAAGAAGCCAAGTACACATCCCCACCTTCATTTGAGGTGGTTTTTTCCTCTGTAGAAGAAGCATCATCAGATCCCTTTCCTTTGTTAGGAGCTTTAGATTTACAGTCCCTTTTGTAGTGCCCTTCCTTTCCGCATTTCCAGCACACCAACTTTACACGTTTTCCTTGAGATTTAGATGTCCCTCTACATTTAGATCTTCCACTCGATGAGTTATTTTTGTTTCTGTTATGAGACCATCCTGGTACAAACAAGGCATAACCATTCTGGCTCTCCATATTTTTCCGTCTCATCTCCTCCGTCAGCAAGGATGAGACTATTTCATCAAACTGCAAGGCAGTTGCATTGCTACCTATTGCAATAACCAGACTATCCCACGAATCTAGTAGAGAACACAACAACCTAATGCACTTATCTTCATCTAAATTTTTTATATCAACAGACGATAACTGACTTACCACAATATAAACACATTCAGATGCTCTGTCATTGAGTCTCCATCTTTCATCCTTAGGTTATACAACTTTTTCCAGAGGAACAGTTTATTCACCAGAGACTTAGATTGGTACAAAGTGCCTAACTTGTCCCACAAAGCCTTCGCCGTAGCTTTCTCTGATACATTCAACAATACTGAATCTGAGACACACAATTGTATTGTGCTCTTTTTGCCTTCTGATCCAACTTCTTCCATTCTTCATTGGACACTACCCTTGGTTTAGTACCCGGATCTACCGCGATCCATTGATCTTTATCCACCAACAGATCCTCCATCTTGAGTTTCCACAACTCAAAACTTTGACCATTAAATTTCTCAATCTCTATCTTTCCACTGCTTTCCATCTTCTCTCACCACCAGAATTGATCTCGCAGATCTCCCACTGAACAGGGTTTACCACAGGCCTGAGCGAAACCCCTCAGCAACAAAGGAGTCCCCTTGAAACCAAAACAACTCTGATACCAAATGTAGGTTTTAGACCTGTACAAAAATTACCTACATACGAATTCTAAAACACAGAAAATAAACAATGCGAGAGCATAACACATAAAACACATATACATAGAGATTTTCCCCTGGATCCCAAAATCGGGACTACCAACTTGATTTTTCATTATGTTCCTTTCAATTTTACAATACATATTTATACATGCCGAAGCATCCAATACCATGGACCTAAAACCATCGCATCCAAAACCATGTGTGAAAAACATGCGCAAAACCATAGGTAGGTCCGCCTAACCTAATATAGGGTCCAAAACCAAAATTTTATGGGGCGCTGCCCCAGACCCCATAAAGTGGGGTTACCTGCACCCCTCAAACCCCTTATGACTCCCCCTGCTACTTAATTGGCGCAACGAGGGGGGGCTTCACCCCCCTTCTAACCCCCCGGTTAACTATGTGTGCTAGTCGTGGAAAGAATATAACACAACCCAACATATCTTTGTTTCAAGCTTGTTTAAAAATGAAACCAAATCCAAGAATAGTTTATCTTTGTTTCAAGCTTGTGAAAAATGAAACCATCTTCAAGTATACTCAAGTATAGTTTTTCATGTTTCAAGATTGTGTGAAAATGAAACCATTCCCACTTTACATCTCGTGACTATTGTTTTTATCAGCCGATTTTTGCCAGTTGAGCCTTGGTTTTTTCATTCCATCATCATCATCTCTTTGTCCGATCATATGTCTTCATTTGGTTGTTTTTCCTGTTCCTGAGGAACATCTGTGATGAGTGGTTTTATTAGCCAGCCCCTTGGCCATTACATGTTTTGAGCAGTTACATCATTACCAGAACGAGTTGCTATCCTTTTTTACCACTTGTTCCTCTGGGAGGAGTCATCTCTCATCTCTTTTCAGACTCCAAAAGTATGAAAGTATTGCCAAGTACTTGTCATTTCGAACTCGTTAAAGTAAATTAATTGACTTCTACTCAGTATAATTTTAACCCTTTTCTGGACTGAGATAAACTATTGTACAAAAAAGGAACACCTTAGTTGTACATGGTTAGGAGGTTATCTCGAGTATTTTTTTCTACCTTTTTGGGCTCAAGAGACAACTTTACGAAAAGAGACCTTTTGGATTTTTCTTTTCCGTGTCTTTTTCGAACTCTCTAAACATGAAAAAGATATCGAGCTTTTCCTTTATCGAACTCGTTAAAATTTAACGACATCAGATTCGTCACCATGACAGATGTGAGCTTCTCCTTCCTAGGGCTAGTTAATCTTACTAGGTCAGATCCATTCAAAGGATGGACTTATATTACAAGCATATGCTATCCCGTTCAAGCTTGTAATAAAAAATAATTGGGGTACCTGCGAGGAATGGTGGGGGAAAATGAAATTTTTTACTAGTTGTGTCGGCAGCTTGCCACTGTTGAACATGACACTCTTTCACTTTGTGTTGGGTTGGGATATCCTCATTTCATCATTGAACTTTCTGGGTCTGGGTCATCCACTTTTTGCCTTTCCATTTGATATTTTCCATGTCATCATGACCTCCGATCCTATGGATCCAAAGAGATGCTAAACTCTGGAGTTGTGTCCCCGATATGTTCAAGAGTTGATCCTTCTGCAGTTTACACTCATTCCTGATTCTCTATATCATCCATAATCATTGCATCCCCTTGTCTCGTGTCGATGATGTTGGATACATCATGGCCCTCCTTCGACAAGGTCACTTCCTATCGACTTCAGCTCATTATCCGGGAAGTTGGTTGAGAGACTCCCTTCTAGTACCTTAGAGCTTGCATGCCCTAATGGCAAGTTCTTCACACTCAACGATAGGTTCTCATCATTGGCTTTTGCTTAAGCGACTTCATGGGTGTTCGACTTCAGTTCCTTATGCACACTCTATGAATTGTGCTGCTGGTACCTTCAAAGCCATTATCATTATTGGTTGTTTCTCTCGTGCTTGTTAATGATTCACATCATTGACCGGTAATCAAGCGACTTTCTAGTGTGTTCAACTTCGACACATCTATTCACATGTTAGAATTTGTAATTTGATCAGGTCATGTTGGAGCGCGAGACCCTGGGCTTAGATTACAAAAGCCTTGGTTGCGAGGCGATGCGACATGATCATGCTTATACACATGTCTCTTTCAGATGGATGATTGCGACCATGCCATGAGTCTATTATATGTGATCCTTCTCATTATTGGATGCTTGCAACCATATCTTGGGTTAGATATGATCCTTCTTACTGGATGGCTACGCCCATACCTTGGATCCAATCACATGATCCTTTTCTAGAGCCCAATTTCCATACCATGATTCATGTATCTTTTATCAGATATTTCAGTGATGTATATGTATCTATACTTTCTCGCAGGTTTCCTGATGACAATTTCTGATTCCATGCGTATACTCATAAAGCATTTCACCCCTCGCTCTTGTTCAACCTTCACGCTTTAGGGGGAATTTGTTACACAACATTTTGTCATTGTCCCTGTATTCCCTGTTCCTTGATCCTAGAGGACCTCTACAGTCAACCTCATGTGTTTTCCTATCATGAAGAACATGTCTTTACATCACTCTTAATCTGAAGAACATTTCCCTCTTACATCATTTCCAAAGAATATTCCTTCAAAATCAGTCTTAAAGGCCCACATCATCCCTCAGTTTCTTCCCTGCACCGAGTTTCAGAGTTTAACACTGAGCCTAGCGTCATTCGAAACTTGTATCTTTCCATTACTTGCACCAACCCTCTTTTGTAAAGTTTTTGAAAAATGGAGTCGAAGCTTCCAGGTCTAGAAGCTTCGTGAATGGAAGTTTGGTAAATGGTCAATCGAGATAGAGCCAAGAGAGACTGTTTGGGCTCCTTTCCCCTATTAAAATGGAACAAACAAAAATGGATGAAACCTCTCCCATCATAAGAGGATCAATGTCCCCTCTCTCAAGCTATATAAACTTCTCCTATTCCAACCTCAGCTAGCTAATGGAAGGGCTTGAATAATATGCAAAATCTTGATAGCCTAAACAACTTTTGATAGCCTTAGCCTTCTAGTTTTCATTTGTAAAGGGAGAATAAGTTTTTAGTTTGTTTGGTTTGGAGCAAAGAGGAATAAGTATTGAACTTCTATTGTTTGAGGTGAATCATGAGATGCTAACAGTGGTGTTGGAACCTGGACACGTCGAAGGAAACTTGCAATGCTAAGCCGAAGGTTGTAATTTCCTTTTTGTCATAATAATACAACTGATATTTTGTTTCCTATATCAATCGCATATGGTATTTGGTAGCTTAAGACTCCTTAGCCTCTTAAGTAGGTTGCATCTATTGTATGCTATCATGTGTGCTTTGGTTTCTTGTCAATTTTTTTCAGGTGCTTGATTGACATTAAGGAGGTGATTGCTAGAGAAAACACATAAGGACTTCATCAAACAAGGATAAGCGATACTAGAGGGAGGATCTTATCCATTCTCAATCTAAGGGAACTTATGTCAGATTGTCTTGTTTGTGGCTAGACCCTCTCCCCTAGGCTAGAGGGATTGTGTCTATCTGCAGAGAGAATCTTCCTACTCCACACAACTGATAGTAGAAATCCTTCGAGGGTTGGAAAACATCGTGATTCCTAACTTTAAGAGTAGGCACAAAATTTTAGAACTCATGGTAGAGTTCAACTTTGGTACAATCATGCTGGATATGGAATGTGACAACTTAATGTTTTAAATACTCTAGTAATTTTTCACTAGAATTACGACAACTCATCTAAACAGTGTCAAAATAAACATGAAAAATATTTTGTCCCTATTCTTAGGTAAAGATGATGCCATCTACAAAACACTAAGATCTAAATTTTTGGCCATTTGGAAAGGAACTAATTGTATCACTTGTTTCCTATGAACTAGCTGATAATTTGGTTAGGCTAACATAAGACAAGTCAGAAGGTAGTCGAATTAGAAGGCACTGACAAGGATTTATGGAGAAAAAAAAACGAAGGAGTAAAAATGGTAGCAAGAATGAGCTAAGGAAAGGTATATGCTTTATCTACAAGGGACCTTGGGAACCTAACCATTCATGCCTAAGTGATTAGAGGGAGACAGTGGGGGCAGAGCAGGATGAGATTCCTTCTGATAATGAAGATTCTTCTATATTTGGGGCCATTTATTTATTGGAAAGCACCCATGAAGAATATGAGTAGTCAAGTATATATGGTGATCAACAACATGATGTTATTCAAAGAGACTGTCAAGATAATATGATAATAATTAGCCATCATAATAAGCACATATAAGTGCATGGATAAGGGAAGGAGGAAGTTCTTCCTAATGGTGTTGATGAGGTAGAATCTTGTACAATTGAGTCCATATATTTCCAAGAGGACATCAATGTAGAATACAAGCAGTCAAGCCTGGGTGTTAGTAGTTCACCGGAAAATAGTTTCATTATATAAGCATTCAAGGAAACTTGCAAGATGAGCCAATAGTGGTGAACCAAAATGATGAGCACTTTGAGGTGCATAGTTATTATGAGGAAAATACACATGATGTTCATAAACAATTAGAAGTTGAAGTTGGAATTATGACTGAGGTAGTAGATCATCCATCCTTGGAGTCAATTATTATTGCGGTACAAGTAGATAAAGAGGCATTTACTAAGGCACCAATATTTTAGAGGAAGACAACCAGAGAGAGTTTGAGCATTCCAATATAGATCTTGTGACAAAGGATAAGGAGGCTCAGACACCCCGAGACAACATATTGCAATAGATCATTAGTTTTTAGGATTTTGGGGTAGTAGGTTCCAAGTCAATGGCCAAGTTGATTAATGTAGAGGGAAGTCTAAAGTCCCTAGCATAGGGGTAAGAAGATTACAACCGGTAGTTGCAAAGAAACTTTATTCAGTGATACATTGACATGGTTTTCATCTCTATCGTCCCATCTCTATACATTAGAGGAAAGGGGGAAGAGTTTTCTAGGTTGACCTTGTAGGTTAACCAAGCCAAGTAACATGAATTAAGAATGACACAACATCAAGATGGTGGGTTTGATACATGCACATATATTCATGCATTTGATTCCTCCCATGGGATGGGATGAAGAGAGATCTTGAGTTGGTACCTTGTGGAGCGGGCTAGATGTATGGAAGCCAGGGGCCCAACTTAGTGGAGATCTTGGCATTTGGGAAAATGTGGCAGTTAACATAATAACAAGTCTATTGACGAGCATATGATTCTAAGGTTTATCTGAGACCTTGACATGAAGATATCCATCCATGATAGGGTGGTATGGAGGTGTAGAATTTTATAGAATTTTTCTACAAATCAACTAGCTTTGATACCATGTAGAATTTTTTCTACAAATCAACTAACTCTAATACCATGTAGAAATTTCCCACGTGTAGATCACCTGGTAATGCAATGTACTAAAGCAAAATACTTGATCTACTTCTACAAACAATTTAGCGGAAGCTTAATAAACCATGAGCAACATCAATAAGAACACATATAACGGATATGGAGAAATCAAATGTACATAACACAGAAGATATAACCAAGGGAAAGCACCAGCCTAAAACCCCATCTCTGTATTATCATACAAGTGGAAATATAGTCCAGATTACACAAAGCCTTAGCTCGGAAGCTATCCAGCTCTCACTACAATCCCTCTGCTACTCATAGACAGTCAAAGGCTTCTCACAAACCTTCTCCTCTACCCTCCAAGCCTCCTATTTCTATTTACAATTTTCCTGGGTCCTCCAGCTACAACCTGTGTGATTCTCACCTCACACACAACACTGACCTCTATAATAACTGCACAAACCTGAAGGAGATAAATCCTCATCATGGATGAGCTTCCTTTATAGGAAAAATATTCATCCAACTGATAGTACACTATCCCTTTTCTGATCTCAACTGGGTCTCTGACAGAACTGATATGCATTAGTTATCCATGAATGAATACACATTTATCTAAAAATAATAGTTGTCACATGCATGCAAGCATCAACAAACTATATCTCATTAATTTAACAACTTGTTATATTAATCTAGCTGAACTTGACTAAGTTAAACTAAGTCAACTGATCCTCTCAATATAGAACTCATCCTTAATTCCTCAATCAGTGGAGCAAATCAAGGACACATTCCCCAATTAGTGGAGAAATAATTGCATGTTCTCACAAAAACTTCAAGTTTGCTTTTCCTTAACTAATTAACTCATGTAGAATTAATTAATTAATATTCCAAACTGCTGGTAAGACCAAATTCGAATTTAATTCCTATATATAGACCAGGGACTGCTATAAATAGGAAGGGACCTATAAATGATATTTTTAGAAGATACTATTTTTAGCAGTTTCACCTCTCACCCAAGGTGGCCAAAATGCTCATTGGCCAAACTAATATTTTTAGAAGTGGTCTTTTTAGTAGTTCTATTTTTAGCACTTCCTAAATTTAGCATTTCTTGTTGCACACTTTTGAACACTCCCTCTCAACAAGAAAGGCTTCCTCTCGAACCCGATCCTGTAACTCTGGAATGTTTTACATGCAACACATCTACCAAGTGCGGTTTCTTCAGCAACACTTGGAACAAAAAATAAATCCCAACTGACCTCTCTGTTGGGCTAGAAACCTACTCTAATGTTGAATCTCTACCTACTATTGAAAATTTCTCCCTCTCTGACCTCTACGCTACTGCAACATCTCCATGCATCTCGCACCATTGCACCCTTCTCTATGCTACCCTACACTGTGCAACACACTTGTGCTTCTCGCATTGTTGTAGCCTGCATGCTCTGCGCTGTCAGGGATTCCCTGCACTTTAGCTCTCTCTGCCACTCCATTCGCATCTGTCTCTACCCAATCAGTCAGCTCCTGCTACTCCACATCGAGGCTCCCGTAGCAAGGTCTCATCCAAGAGGTTGGGTACGTCAAGGATCCTGCCCCTTCTCCTTGGGACGATCACTCCACATCGCCCCACCTCCTACCTGGAGGTATGGCTGCATGTGATCCCTCTACCCACCTAGCTCGAAGTTTTCCCCTACTGGAGGTCTCTGCATAAGTGGATGCCTCCACTATGTCTCCTCTTGGCTTCCCCAGTTGTGGCTGCTCCACAACCTCCTGAAGCTACTTCACCAATCGTGGCTCCTCCACAATCGTCTGAGACTTCTTCTAGCACTGCATGTTGAGAGGTAATTTACTCTCCCTCTCAACCACCAAGTATCTAACCTTTGCCTTGTTCCTTAAGGCTTTGCATGCATCTTGTACCTCAAGTGCATACAGTTTCTTGGCTATCACACCAATCTGTTTCCACTTTCTCGCTGTCATGAAATTTTTTGGAAAAAGAGATGATTTTAAATAAGTGATATCTCCCTCATTTGAACTCCGATTCGGCCGATTTTTTTTTTGAATTTGGGTCCTTTTCCACAAGGAATCTAAATCTGCTATTTGTTTCTAAAAATTTTGTATAGAAATTTTCAGAGCTGCTCTGCAAACTCTCGGCCCAAAACTCAAAACTTTGAAATCTCCTCTTCTTGTATATTGTTCTTCCTTGATCACCTGTGCTCCGATAACATGTAGAATTTTGTAAATTTTTTCTACAAATTAGCTATCTCTGATACCATGTAAACTTTTTCTACAAATAAGCTAGCTCTAATACCATGTAGAAATTTCCTACCTGTAGATCACCTGGTAACGCAATGTACTAAAGCAAAACACTTGATCTACTTCTACAAACAATTTAGCGGAAGCTTAATAAACCATGAGCAACATCAATAAGAAAACATATACTGATATGGAGAAATAAAACACACATAACACAGAAGATATAACCAGGGGAAAGCACTATCCTAAAACCCCATCTCTGTATTATCATACAAGTGGAAATATAGTATGGATTACACAAAGCCTTAGCTCGGAAGCTATCCAGCTCTCACTACAATCCCTATACTGCTCATAGACAGTCAAAGGCTTCTCACAAACCTTCTCATCTACCCTCCAAGCCTCCTATTTCTATGCACAGTTTTCCTGGGTCCTCCAGCTGCAACCTGTGTGATTCTCACTTCACACACAACACTGACCTCTAAAATAACTGCACAAACCTGAAGGAGATAAATCCTCATCATGGATGAGCTTCCTTTATAGGAAAAATATTCATCCAACTGATAGTACACTATCCCTTGTTTTATCTCAACTGGGTCTCTGATAGAACTGACATGCATCAGTTATCCATGAGTGAATACACAGTTATCTGAAAATAATAGTTGTCACATGCATGCAAGCATCAACAAACTATATCTCATTAATTTAGAAACTTGTTAGATTAATCTAACTGAACTTGACTAAGTTAAACTAATTCAACTGATCCTCTTGTTAGGGCCTAAATCTGCCTCAGGCTGAGAAAGGCAGGATCTAGGGTAACATCAAACCATGCTTAACCTGGTAGCTAGCCCTACCAGGTTGAGAGAGGGCTCTCTCCTTGTCAATCTCAGCAAAATATGATCAATGAGGCTTGAGATGACTGATGTGAATACTGATCTTAGGCTAGGTATGTTTTCAAAAGAGTTTGATTTGAATCTGATGATTGTTTTGTTGGCTCAAATATGAAAGGCAGATTTGGGTCCGGGGAATGAGGCTCAGTTTTGCAGAGATCTCTATGGGGCGAGGTAGGAAAATGGTTTTGTACTTCAAATTGAGTGAGCTGGAGAGCTTTTAGACTGGTGAGGAGTTGAAGAGGGCATGAAATTATCAGGGATCCTCTTCAAACAGGTGAAAACATAAATAACTAAACAAAACCCTAGGTAGAGCATTGCAAATCAATGAATTCTACCTTTATCCTTGTTTCATTTAGTTAAGATGAACAGAAAGAGATAATGGCATACATAAAACGCATATAAACTTGAAATTACAGAAGGAAACACAATACTAAATCAAGTTTCCATAAGAATCCAATAAAGTGCTACAAACCCTAGTCTATTCCTTTGTCAAACTACTGAAATGAGTATACAATAAAGCTCCAAGCTTTCCTAAGTGTCCAACCTTTGCTAATGACTGGAAAAAAAAAAGTAGATATAGGCAATAAAAAACTCATCTTAGCCTTTACGGGTCAAGCTCATAAGTTTAGGAGTTGTTCCAACAAAGTCTAAACTGAGAACTAAAAAGTAGGCAGTGGAACAGCTTGCCTCTAAAAACTAGGGAACTCATTCATTCAGTTGCAAACTACCTTTTCATGGATGAATCTACCTCTATGAGTGAAAATTTAGCATAATTACATCAAAATCCATCAAATCACATTAAATTTCATCATGATTTTGACTATTAGAAAGAGAAAATTCAAACTGTGAAGAAACTAGGTGAAAAACAGAGTTTTTTGGCCAAAATGAGCAAATTTCATCCTATGCGCTGTGTTGATTTCCCTATGCGTAGCGCCTTTTGTAGCTAATTTTGGAGGTCTTCCCGTGCACAAAATTTGCTCCAAGTGGGCTTGTTGGAAAGGATGCTTGTCTACTTTCCATAACATCTGGAATTTCTAAATTTGGCCTCCATTTTCCCCTCCAAACCTAAGTTCTCCCAACATTGCTTCCTGTGTGTACAAAAAGGGGCAAAAAGGTCATTTTTGAGGTGTTTTTGACCTTTTTGGAAGCTCAAAACCTATAAAAATTTCTTGGCCATGTGAGGGAATTCATATTTTTTCATGAGAAATCCAAAAATGCTAATTTTTCCTCAAAAGGAGGTCTCTAGCAAAAGCGCGCGCCAAGTGGTGCGGCGCATCAGGCAGAAAAACCTATTTTTTAGGCCAAAAATTTCAAAATTGCAAAAAGTGTCCCAAATTTCTTGAAATTTGGGCTGAGTGTCCTTTATTAACTGTTGTGTTAGGCCAAGGAAGCCTCAACCAAGATATTGAGTCTATCTTGCTCTTTTCGCTTCCTTGATGCTTTCTTCAACTTGGCCTTCAAAACCCTGATTCTTGCTTTGCACCCTTGTTTCTGGCCAAGTAGTGGTAGGCCATGTGCCTCAACATCTTTTTCTCTCTGTTGGAATTCTCTAATATCTTTTCCAAGTGCATATTTTCCCTCTCGAGCCAAGATTCACGGTCAGCATCAATTTCTTGTTCAAGTGGTGTTAGCTTGATTTTCCTCCTCTTAGTAGCTTGCCAGTTTTCTCGTATGTTTTGTAGCTCTATGAGGTCTTGTTTCTAGGTAAGTTTCTTGTTTTATTGTTCAAGGTCTCAATATCTTTGACCTCCTACTGTCTTGAAGATCCTCTTTCCTCCTGAGGCACTAATGAAAATATTTGAGGTCCCTCTCCATAGGTTTTAATGATGTAGTAGCTGATGAGGAATGAAGGGATGAGGTGGGGACAAGAAGAGTATGAAAAGATTTTAAAAGATAATATGAGTGAGGTGTATGGGGATGATGAGTTCTTGAGGGAGTGGATGTTTTTAGGTTTTATGGAATGAGGGGGTGAATAGGGTTTTAGAATGTAGGATAAGGGTTTGATAGGGAAGTAGGAGTAGTGAAAGAGTAGGATGTGGGAGTTAGGGTTTGGGAGTCGGGTATAGGGCTAGGGTTTTTAGGGTTTTGGGGATAAAGGAGTAGGATGAGTGTGAATGGGAGAGGGGTAATGGAAATGAGACTTGGGAAACGTAGTGGAGGGGAATGTAAAAACGATGCAGGGGAATAATAGCAAGAATGACAACTTTTGAAAACCCTAGACAATTTTTGTAGTGCAACTGAGCAGCAAACTAGGGTTTGATTTTGCACCTATCAAAACACCATATAATATGATAAAATCTCTTGCAATGTCACCTAGGAATGTTTACTTAGTTGTAGAGAGGTTGTTTGCAAATTTGGAGGCTTGGAAAGGTAATGAAATGAGTTTTTGAGCTTAGTTGACAGGTGCGTCGCGCCTTTATGCAGACCAATTTTGAGGGCCTTCTCAATGTCCAAATTGGGTAAAAGATATCTCTTTGGAAAGAGTATTAAATCTAGTTTCTAAAACAACTTGAATTTTTCAATTTGGAATTCATTTTCCTTGTCAAAAGTCAAATCTCCCAAGACTAGCCAAAATGTGCAAAATGAGGCTGCCTAAAGGTAGAGTGTTGTTGCAGTCAACTTTTGAAGGTCTTCCTCAACCCCAAATTGAGATGATGATAGCTAATTGGAAATATATTTGTGTCTAGTTATCATTTGACTAATCAAGAAAGTCATTAGGCCAACCAAGCTAGGAGAAATATTGGTTTTCCCAAGGTCACTTCATAGGTGCATCAATTCTCCCGAGGCAACTGTATGTTTTACATTTCTCTAAAACCATGAAACCTGTGTAAAAAGTGAAGGAGGTTTGTCTTCCTTAGCCTATTTTGGACAAAAACCTCTCTCGGTTTTTCCAAATTCATCTTTTCTTGCTTAGAAACATCATTGGAGTAAAACCTATCCCGATGTGTGGAACAGGGGATTTGTCGAAATCAAGGAAAATTTTAAGGATGGAAAATTTTCTTGAAGTTTAGTAACATTGGCGAATCTCACTAATCCCTAATATGCAAACTATAAATTTTTCAATGATATATTTGTAAAATTATTCAAATTTATAATGATTTATCATATAGCCACTATATAATGTTGGCGATTTTTAAGGTAAAATAATTTTATATTCTAAAATTTGGGCGAATCATCTTTTTTAAAAATTGGAAATTGGCGAATCGTTTTTCGGAAAAATCATGGAAAATTAGCCCAGTGGGCGAACATTAGCCCCTAAAATTTTCCATGGTCGAAATGAAGGGGATAAGGGGCTTCTAAATTCTTGAGAAAATTTTTGGAAGTAGGGAGGGATGTTAGGAAGTAGGGAAAAGTGAAATTTCAAATATTGAGTGAGGGGAAGAGGTCCAAAATGGAAAAACACATGCCTAACCTAGAAAATTGTCAAGTTGTAGCAAGAAACTAGGGTTTGTGTGAAAATGAGGAATTTGAGGGATACCAGTGATGGGAAGTGTTTAATAAGGTACATTAAGGATAGGGGAAGGTTTATGAATATCAGGATACAAGTTTTATGGATAATTTGATCATCCAAGAGAAATTACCCTCAAAACCCTAGGAGAGGGAAATGAACCTTACCTAGGCGCAACTGAAGCATGAACAAGGTGTAAAATGACCCATTGGAGCCTGACATGATGATGAAAACCCTCTGAATGATGGTACACTCCGCTGAATGGTGACATGGGCAAAAATTTGGACAATTTTGAAAGGATTAAAAGCAAACGCTAGACCTAATACCTAGTGACCAAATTTTACTTGAAGACTCACTGAAATGACAAAATTTGACCTTGACACCTTAAAATCACTTTGTAAGAGCATGTTTGATCACTGGAGGAAGGCTGCAAAGGATAACACTAAAATTGGCTCCAATGGGGATGGTAGCTCCTTGGAGGTGCCAATAACGACAGATCTTTGGAAGAGCAGACCAGTGCCTTATCCATTGGGCACTAGAGTCAAAACTCAAGCTGAAATGCATGACTGAAAACTGACAACTTGACAACACAAACTGACTCCGCTCAACTAAAACTGACTCGATACTTAAACACAACTGACAAACTGGAAATGATGCTCAAAGTAGAGCTTATTCATCAAAACCTACTCTAACAGTTTCATTCATCACCTGATCAAGTGAAATGAAACAACCAATGCAACCAAGTATTCTGGCTACTGTTTGAATTCTCCGCAATTGCTTGCTTATGAACAACAAGAGAGAACTACTAAAAGGCAACTCCCATGAAAACTTGTGAATAGATCCGTTGAATACTATGGATTCTCTATCCGCCTCCAGAAACACCGCATAGGGATCTCAAAATTCATGCACACTGGGACTTAGCTCATCCAATGGATTACTTCTCTTCTCTTCATACCATGAATGCAAACTTTGATTTGAGCTTTGTGACGAGACTCCTGCTGAAAATGACAAAGAAACCGGCTACCGGATCAAGTTTGTATCAATACTTTTGTTAAGTTCATAGATAGGAGAAGGAATTTGAATACAGACATTATCCAACACATCAACTATTGGATCGTGAAAAACTTGAAAAGACTGCTGCAACCCATTTTCTATTAGTTCCGATGAGATTGCATGACTTTCTACAGGCTGCTCATTTGAAGATATACTATGCAGTTTTCCCTTCAGAGACTGAAATGATTCAAAAAAAAATGGTACGGAATCATCTTGTATCATTTGATTGTATGTGCCAGCTTCCAAGTCTTCATCTGCAACTTGACAATCAATGGCATTCGGGGCTGCAAATATGGATATGAGAAGTCTTGAACAAGATTTTCATTGCCCTCAAAAAGGTTCAGATCAAGACTTGTCAACAGTTGATTTCTAATTGCATGAATGTTGTCTTTGATGAACTGAAACGAAGCAAAACAAAAGGCAAAGATCCTTCACTTACTTCAAAATTTGCTACACTTTCCTCATCATTTCCATAATTGATATGTGATTTTTGAACATTGTATTCAAGCTACTGAAAGTGAACTTCCTCCTTCCACAAACCAGCTGCTAATTTATCTACAAGATTAGCTTCTGTTTGGAGGATATAATCATCATCATACTGATCAAACTGAGGAAAATCGTCAGTATAAAACACATCATCAAGCATACATGTCATATCAACAGATCTCTCTTCTCCAAGATGATCTATAAGATAATCATTATCAGATCTATGACAACTGGGATAAGAAAGAAGATGTTTTGGATCAACAACTTGTTCTTCTTCAATCAGTGAGACATGGGTTTTAACATTATACTCATTCCTTGTGATGATCCTTTGCATTATCTCTTCCACTGCACTTACCAAAATGTCAAGCTTTACCTCTAGAGATGTCGATTCCCCCGGATCTATGTTTTTCATCTCTTCTTCCTTCAACTTTGCCCTTCGGATTAGAAAATGAGCCTCTACATCTACTGCACTATTCTGCATCTCTTCAAGTGTTGCAAGGTTCCTTTCCCTAAGCTGAAACTCCATTTCTGGATCAAAGGCACCCGAGTAGTGCAAGAGAGCGGATCTAGGAGGAGGTCTCATATTAAAAGGCATCGAATAATAAACTTGGTTAAATCTGGCAGAAAACTATTGTACTGTCTCCCCTGGAAATCTTTTCAATTGGTTATACTCTTCTATAATCAAGAAAGGGTTCTGTCTTACCACCCACCTGTCGAGAAAAACTTTGACGAACTACTGGAAATCGAAGATGCTCGCATCAGGCAGGGTTTGAACCAACTCTTGACTTTGCCTTGCAAAGAAAGAGAAAAAAGCCTAATTCTGACATCCTCTTCATCAACTTCAAAAATATCAAGAAAAGACTCAAATTTCAATACATGTCTCTCAGTAGTGATGTTTTCGCGTTCACCATCAAATCTTGGTATATACGTCATGATTTTTAGGGAAAGCATGGGATATAGGAGGTAAAATTAGAGGCTTGTATCGATCTGGAATTTTACAAGGTAGTGGGGTATGTACAGAAGTTGTAGAATCAGTCTTGGTCTCTTGAGGCTCATCAGTTTGAAGACGGTCATCACAAGATTCAGAAAAAGGGTCTTGATCAAGCTCAAAGGCATGCAAATCTTTGGTATTTACAATCTTCAAAGGGATGGAATCAAATGTAGGCCGAGGATCTCTTCTCAAATATAGTATACTTTGCAAAGCCTTCTTGACATTCTCGGGAAAAGAGAAGAAATAATTTATAACAAAGAACAAAATGTCTTGGATGAAATTCCAACTTGAATACCTGATCTTTCCATATTTTCCTTTCATGTTTTTGCTGGTCGGGTTCATCCTCTAGTGGAGTCTTTGGATATGATCTTGAAAATGATTTGGAATAACCAGGTGAATGATTTCAGCCTTTCCGGTGTCTAATCATTTTCCACCATCAACAATTAGATCTGAACTTGATACATGCTACTGGGGCAATTTGCAAGTCAGATGTTCAGCTTATAAGACTAGACCAAAGATTGACTGAAGCAAATTTTATCTACTTATGCACTCACAAAGAAATGTGCAGTTCAAAGGCTTCCTGGCATAAATTCAGGCTCCGTTTGTAGTTTATAAAGAAAGAACTCTAACAAACAAATAAGCTTTTCTTCCCCAGTATGGTCGCCACTATGTTAGGGCCTAAATCTGCCTCAAGCTAAGAAAGGCAGGATCTAGGGTAACATCAAACCATGCTTAACCTGGTAGCTAGCCCTACTAAGTCAAGAGAGGGCTCTGTCCTTGTCAATCTTAGCAAAATATGATCAATGAGGCTTGAGATGACTGATGTGAATACTGATCTTAGGCTAGGTATGTGTTCAGAAGAGTTTGATTTGAATTTGATGATTGTTCTGTTGGCTCAAATGTGAAAGGCAGATTTGGGTCCGGGGAATGAGGCTCAGTTTTGTAGAGATATATATGGGGCAAGGTAGGAAAATGGTTTGGTACTTCAAATTGAGTGAGATGGAGAGCTTTTAGACTGGTGAGGAGTTGAAGAGGGCATGAAAGTCTCAGGGATCCTCTTCAAATAGGTGAAAACATAAATAACTAAACAAAACCCTAGGTAGAGCATTGAAAATCAATGAATTCTACCTTTATCCTTGTTTCATTTAGTTAAGATGAACAGAAAGAGATAATGGCATACATAAAACAAATGTAAACTTGAAATTACAGAAGGAAACACAATACCAAATCAAGTTGCCACAAGAATCCCATAAAGTGCTACAAACCCTGGTCTATTCCTTTGCCAAACTGTTGAAATGTGTATACAATAAAGCTCCAAGCTTTCCCAAGAGTCCAACCTTTGAGTGAGGGGAAGAGGTCCAAAAGGGAAAAACACAGACCTAGCCTAGAAAATTGTGAAGTTGTAGCAAGAAACTAGGGTTTGTGTGAAAATGAGGAATTTGAGGGATATTAGTGATGGGAAGTGTTTAATAAGGTACATTAAGGATAGGGGAAGGTGTATGAACATCAGGATACAAGTTTTGCTGATAATTTTATCATCCAAGAGAAATTAACCTCAAAACCCTAGGAGAGGGAAATGAACCTTACTTAGGTGCAACTGAAGCATGAACAAGGTGTAAAATGACCCATTGGAACCTAACATGATGATGAAAACCCTCTGAATGATGGTACACTCAGCTTAATGGTGACATGGACCGACATTTGGACAACTTTGAAAGGAGTAAAAGCAAACCCTAGACCTAATACCT
The DNA here is from genome assembly GCA_000404065.3 of Pinus taeda. Taxonomy (NCBI): domain Eukaryota; kingdom Viridiplantae; phylum Streptophyta; class Pinopsida; order Pinales; family Pinaceae; genus Pinus; species Pinus taeda. The sequence continues at coordinate 46,628 of APFE031037733.1, forward strand.
AGTGACCAAAATTTACTTGAAGACTCACTGAAATGAAAAAATTTGACCTTGACACCTTAAAATCACTTTGTAAGAGCATGTTTGATCACTGGAGGAAGGCTGAAAAGACTGACACTAACACCTCTCAATATAGAACTTATCCTTAATTCTTCAATCAATGGAGCAAATCAAGGACACATTCCCCAATTAGTGGAGAAATAATTGCATGTTCTCACAAAGACTTCAAGTTTGTTTTTCCTTAACTAATTAACTCATGGAGAATTAATTAATTAATATTCCAAACTGCTGGCAAAACCAAATTCAAATTTACTTCCTATAGATAGACCAGGGATTGCTATAAGTAGGAAGGTACCTAGAAATGCTATTTTTAGAATATGTTATTTTTAGCAGTTTCACCTATCACCCAAGGTGGCCAAAATGCTCATTGGCCAAACTTCTATTTTTAGCACTTCCTAAATTTAGCATTTCTTGTTGCACACTTTTTAACAGGAGGCATGTGGTGACACAATGGTTCATCTAGGATATTGGCATTAGTGCGCAAATGCATTTTACATCTAGACTCGTAAACAGATGTGGATTGCTTGAGGACAAGAAATCTTGGGGAGGGAGGATTTTTCATATTCCTTTTTCTAATTTCCCTCATGGTGTGGACAATATGGACTTATCACATTCGTGGAAGCTAGGCCACAGAAGCAAAAAAGCCCTTTCTTGTATAAAGGCAGGAAACGTGTGGTGTTGGACCATGGTATTTGGCAGTGGTAGTTGTTATGGTAATTGGCGTGGCATTTTCCATGGCGTTGGTGACACCTCAATATTCTTGATGAGAAAGCAGGATTCTAGAAGATTGAAGAAGGATATATTATCTCTTTAAAAAAGGCAAGGAAAAATACACTTTGGATATCTTGGATTTTCTTATCATATTGTGTATTTTGTAGAGAAATTGGCATGGCCAGTTCCATCTTGATCACAAGACAAAATCCTTGTTGTGATATCTCCTTGGTGGATCCATCCAGGGTTCACAAGTGTGCTTCAATGTTTCAATTTAACAATTTGAGCAGTCGTGAATGCCATTAGCAAGGGCTTCATTGTTAATTGTATTGGAATGTATTGTTTTTCTAGCTATTAGTAAATAGAGTGGTTTCATATTTCAGATTATTTTATGTTTCGTGTTTTTGGTTGCATGCACTTTATTTTAATTATGGTAAATGATAAAAATTCTATTTGAATGTTTTTACTGTGAATGCATGATATTTCTAGTTATTTTGATTCTGTAACAAGGGTTTCAAAATTATTGTAATTTTTTTATTAAAAGCCCGTGCCTAAATATTACAATTAAGGGAGGATAATGATCCAAGCAAGATTATAAGGATTTGAAAGTCCAAGAGAAAATGATATGAAGGTAGAGGACTACAACTAGAGTTTTAAAATTGTGTTATATCAAGCAAAGTAACTCTATATTGATTTTTAAGTTTGTTTAATTTCTAAACAAATGTATATAATTCTTTAAACTTTATGCTAGCCTCGAGGGTTAGCCCAATTGGTTGAGCTTCTATTGCTAAAGCGATGTTCCATTGGGAGGTCACGTGTTTAATTCTCCTTGATGCCTTCAGGGTTAGGCTTGGATTAATTTGGCCAGGGGGGTGTGGTCCCTTCGAGTTGACCTACCTTGAATTTCCAAGGAAAAAAAATCTTTAAAGTTTATGTTACTTCAATAATGTCTTTTTTGTAGTGATAAATAACACATATTTACATTATTACTCTCTCTCTCTCTCTCTCTCCCTTTCCCTTTTAGGGCCAAACAAATGAGGGCCTTCATTTTCTAGTGGAGAGCTACCAAATTGAGGTATTACTTCTTCTTAACCCTAGTATGCCTATGGTCAGGAAACCAAGTTAACATGTCCTCCATCAACACCGAATATGAAAGTGATTTGTCTCTCGATGCCTTCTTTTGTCTCATTCTTTCGGATTTCTCTACATGTTTATGATGGGACAACGTTGAAAAAGGTGGCATCCGAATTGTGGGCAAAAAATGAGCACCATGTTTCCCTAATAGGGCATGTCCACCACCTCCCCTTTTTCTCCTCCCCCTTTGTCTTAGCACCATGGAAAAAGCAATACCAAATTTCCATAACTTTCTATGTGAGCCTCTACCTGCAAAGGGATAAAATACTATACTAGATCCAAAACTGACACAACCATGAAAAAAACAAGCTAGGTTGTCAGAATACCCCCCAATAATTGCACTTGAATCAAGACTCGAACCTGAAAATGATAGAGAAGGAGCTATTATTTCCTCCATAGACTCGAACCCATTAACCATTGAACCTCCAAATATTCAAGCCAAGAACAAGACTTTGTAGTATCTCAATGGACGCAACCACACCACTACTTCACAACCCCCAATTTTAAACACCCAGACCAAAGCAAACCCTACAAAGCACTAAGGGATAAATTCAACTGACATTTAAAATTCCAGACTTATACCTACGACCCAGACCCCTCACCGAAACTCGAGAGAACTTATACTCAAGAGCTCAAACTAATACCCCCTCACCCCAAAGAGCCACATAAAACTAGAGACTTACAACCTAAATATTCCAAACCAACCACAACTACATCCCAAAAGACAAAAGCCAAGATAAAATTATAATTCACATGAGAATTTTCTCCCTAGATTTGGTTGAGCATCCCACTCGACCCTCGAGTAGAGAGAGCCTCCGACGTCCTCGCAAGGAATCAAACCCAGAACTCAATTCCTTTCAACTTGATCACATCAACATTTACACTACCCAAATTATTAGCTACATAGCCTCCCCACCAGTTGACGAGGTTTAAACACCCAAATGCAAGCCCAATGCAAAACCAAGAGGTCGAGGCCTGATCCTCAACTTTACTCCTATTGCCATCAAATGATTCTCAACACACCAAATAAACATTCAATCACCAACCATTAGTTGCATGTGTGTGCATGCGAAGGGAGGCTGCAAACTACCTTCATAAATGCCTAATAAAACTATAGAGTGGCAGAATCAACCTCCATTGCCTCCATTAAATGCCCATTATCACCCCATCAATGATACATTATTAATATTTAATAAAATTAAATCTTCACATTAAAATTATTTTCATCTAAAATTACATTTCATCATAAGATATATATTTTTCCAATTTTCATTACTTATTACTATTTTAAATAATTA
>APFE031037733.1:50463-82820 GCA_000404065.3 Pinus taeda
TCCTTTACTCTATCATTTATTTACATAGATAACTCTTCTTTATATTGATGTTATTATAGTCATTTTATTAAATTTCAAGATTTTATTAAGATTGAAGATTTGATATTTAAAAAGTAAATACAAATTTATCATATTTTAACAATAATGCATGGCGAAAAAAACAAACACACAATCTCATATGACTTCGATTTACCTTTTTATATATATTTAGAATTCACTTGTGATTTTTGCCATACATTGAGTTTTTCATTTATTTTTTTACATTATCAAAACAATAACTATTTGTCATTGTAATCATTCACATTTCACCTTAATCACTTGGGAATTATCCAATAAAGTCTTCAAACTTTCAAACATGGATGGAGTCCCTAAGGGGACTTGGAGGACTACAAGCCCTCATTACATCTGCTACAACTTGCACAACCTGTGTTGGCGCTTTTCATTTATCTTCAATGACACGTAAGCATCCATTTAATCATTGTTCGACCTAATTCTATGATACATGTAGGATCTGACCCACTTTTTAGATTTTATGTAAAATGCAAAAATGGATGAAGTACCATAATGTTGTATCTCTTAGATTAATGCACAAATGAATGCTAGCATATCTATCAAGCTGTGTATATCCCACGTTTATGAAGACAATTAGTCCTTAATAAGAATGTATTGTTTTATTCCATAATAATAAAACAGATGGTTTTTTCTGTTGAAAAAAAACAAATATTTGGCTTGCTATCGGGCCTTTAATACACCCAATAGCGCCCTTCACCATACATAACCATGTTATGGCATCCGGATGATGTGCAAATTTTTAGAGTATGGTGTGACATTTGGTAAGGATGGTCATATATATTATGGAGAAAGGGTCTTTTTATTTTTTGGTAGTTCAAGCATTTTCTTGACAGCTCTGACTATTAGATAAGCCAGTCCTAATATACGCATATATGAAGAAGATTGTATATAAGTCAGTTCCAATGTTATTTATGTATATATATCACAGAAGATTGTGTGTGCATATTGTATGTGGCAGTCAATGCTAAAACATTAGAATTGTATTTTCTCTTAAGAATAACTAGAGAAACATATGTAAAATTGTTCCTTTGTATTTTTAAGCCAGATTATTTTAAAGATTGGTCATGCGTTAGAGAACTGATAATGAACAATATTGACATTTTAAATATATAAAAGAGAGAGGCCGAGGGAGAGAGACAAAGAAATAGTATAATACAAAGAGAATATAATATAAATTGATTGAATATTTTGATGTAATATTAAATTCATATTATATAAATTATATATATAATATATATATATAAATATATATAAATATATATATATAAAAAAATATATATATATATATAAATATATATATAATATATATATATATATAATAATATATATATATATAATATATATAATATATAAATATATATATAGTATAGATATAATATAGATATATTTATATTATTTCTCCTGATTAGTCATTTCTTGTAAATTTTAGGGAAACCTCTAGTCGTTTCGGGCATTCGTACCTAAGCTCCCAATGTTCCCACATTCCATAAACTCATGCAACATAAATTATTATATATACAAAGTCAATGCTTTCTTTTAACATCAATTCTTGAAATAGATTGAAAGTTATTTTTTTGTGCTGCTATGTCATTTAATCAGTGGCAATGACAAGAAGATTGATAAATCCTCAAGTTGTTCTTCTAAAGTAGATATTCATGGCGGTTTGTGGGTTTGCAAAGGCTTATAGGGAATGTAAAACCCTCTTCCACATCTACCCAAGCAATTGGCCAGCCAGGGTAAATATGCGATGGGAGGCCATTATGATATGATTTGACCTCCTAACTCATGTTAAGGAAGTGGAACCAATAGAAAAACACCATATAAACGTTCAGCATTAGCATTAGGAACCTCAAGAACCAATCCAACCTTTTTTCCAACTCGCCCCTAGGTCCCACTGATATTTTGGACCACTTGACCTTTGGACGCTCTCATGCTATGGGCATGCTAACGTCCAGGGACCTCTGGACACTCTCACGGGCCTACAAGGTAGTGTCCACGGACTATTATGCACAGTATTGTGCAAGTGTCCCTAGGATTTGAGACACTCTTTTAGGCCAAGAGCCTAGGTCACTACCTAGAATTGAATGACATCTTCAGAATATTAAAATAACATGGGAATGATAATACAAATGCGATCACTTGAATAATACCTTGAATGGACCCCTACTATCCATGACACACATTTCATCAAACATATCATGAATATGTAATCTATAGGTGTAAATAACATATCTGAGCATAGGGTCCTCATACTTAGCTGTGAATCACTAAGAAGCATTGATGCCTTAACACATCAACTATCATTTCATCTATTAGTTCATAGATACATTGTTCATTCATTTACCAATAAAAACATGATGAGAGGCATACATAGCTACTGTCATAAAACATATGTATAACCGACATAATATAAAAAAACATATTAATGAAATAAAAGCCATATAAACCACATATAACCCGTATAATAGTGATATAATTACAAGGAGAAATAACCTCATATTGACAATGCAAAATCAAACCTGGGATGAGACTTCCATGTTCCACCCGACCGTAGAATGGCTGAGACAAATCTCTCTTCATCCATTCACCCCCGTGTCATATTCCAAGCATGAATGTGAGATCTCATAGAACACATCCATCCAAAACCATCCAAGGCTTCTAGAGGCCATCCATCTCAACCCATCAAACAATGATTCCACCTCATGGTCTGAGATCACAAAACCATCATTAGATTGGTCTCTATAGAAGCCTTCTAGGGCTCTAGAGGGTTTGTTCCAGCCAAGGCTCTAGGACTAGTAACTAAACCCACAGTTGTTGTTGGGCTCTAGAGCATTAATTGTCCAATAAAGGATCTAGGACTAGTAACTCAACCCACCAAGGGATCTAGGGAATTTTTCCAACCAAGGCTACGGGACTAGTCACTCAACCAAAGTTGTTTTAGGGATCTAGGAACTAGTAACTCAACCCAATCTAAGGAAACATGAGAACCAACTAAAACAAAAAAAGGAAATAAACCCACAATCTCCATGGCTATCTATGAAATGGCAAGGCTAGTGAATCCACTGTCAATATAGGAAATCCTCCATGCCAATGATAGATCATGACCAATAATCCACATGCATATGCCATGCATGCAAAAAATAGTGAGGAAAACCTGCATGCAACTCGGTACCTACCATCAAAATTGTTGTAGTTGCTAATCTTAATGCCCTCTTGCACTTTCCTGCTCTTCCTTTTCCTTCTTACTCCAAAAATCCAAGTATGCCACACCCTCCAAGAGTGCTCTAAGAAAAATCTAAGTGTCCAAGAGTATGAGAGAGAGAGAATAATGAGAGAGCACCAAAATTGAACTAAAAAAAGTTACCAAATGATCGCCATAAGCATTTTTATAAATGAGGCCTCTATTTTTTTCATTTTCTATTATTTTCCTCCAATTTCCTCCTCACATGCAACCTGTGCCCTTTCACCACCGTTTTCTCCTCATTTCCATTATTTTCATAAATAAATGTGTCAAAACACCATTTTTCCTTTCCAAAGCCTTAGCCATTTCCTTTTCCAATTTCCTTGGCCATTAACCAACCATAAGTGATCCCCATCACTATTCTTTTTCCCAACATTCAAATTGGAATAAGTGTCCCATCAACTGCCATTATTATTTTGTGTTATTAAATTTTATTACATGGAATTTTTACCCAGGCTGCTATAGAACCCTCCCCCTTGGGTGAACACCATCCTCAGTTTTCAACAACACCTATAACCACAAACTGCTACAATCAAAACATACTACTGATGGAGCTTTATGGCTTAGCTCATTGCAATATTTACAATGATCATCCTACGGAGAAGAAAACCAACATGAAAACATAATGACATAACATCATAATGACATTACACCCATACCTCTTATTGGAGCTTTATAACCTATCTCATGGCAGTATTTACATCGATATGCATATGTACATATACCAAACATCCCCAAAACATATACTAAGGCATATACCAAGACATATACCAAAAAACCATACCAAAGCTGCTTTGCCTCAATTGACAAACATGGAAGGATGCATAGCCCGCATATGATCTGTCATCTCCCATGTAGCTTCATCGGGCCCAAAGTGCTTCCATTGCAATTTAACTTGATCGATTGCTTGGTTCTGAAGCATGATCACCTTTTTCAACAATATACACTGAGGCTTCGATTGAAATTCTTCATTTGGTTCCACCTGCAATACAAACCAGTCAAGTACATGATCAACATATTTAACATACTTCTTAAGCAATGAAAAATGGAAAACATCATGGAATTTCATTGTCAGAGGTAGTGCAAGTTGATAGGCTACTGGCCCAATCCTCTCAATGGTACTAAAGGGTACACAAAACCGTTGTGCCAGCTCGGCACATGATCCAATCCGTAAGGAGCTCTTCTTTGGTTTGATGCACAAGTACACATGTTCCCCAACTTGGAACTCCTTGAACAACCTATTTCAATTTACATAAATCTTATGCCTATCCTGTGTTGCTCTCAAATTATTCTTGATCACCTGCATTTCTTGTTCCATGTCTGCCAACATGTCTGGTCCAATCAACAACCTGTTAACTGGATCACTCCTACTGATGGAAGTATTGCAACTTCGCCCATATAATGCCTTAAATGGACTCATCCTCAGAGATTCCTGATACCCATTGTTTTAAGTGAAATCTACCAATGGAAGGTACTTTTACCACTTTTATTGTTGATGCATCACATAAATCCTCAACATTTCCTCCAATATCCTATTGACCAGTTTTGTCTATCCATCTATCTGCGGATGATAAGTTGTACTGAAGGCCAACTCCGTGCCCAAACCTGTAAATAACTCCTTCTAAAACTTGGAAGTGAACTTTGCATCCATGTCTGACATGTTCTTCTTTAGAACACCATGCAATATGATCACATCTCTGCTGAATACCTGTGCTACATCGCTAGCTAAGAATGTAGACTTCACTGTGATGAAGTACGCAACCTTTCTCAACTTGTCCACAATAACCATGATGGAATCATGTTGTCTCACTGTCCTTGGAAAACCTATGATGAATTCCATGGAAATGACTTCCCATTTCCAATCTGGAATTACAATCCACTGTAGTAGTCCACCTGGATGCTTACACTCTTCCTTCACACACTTACAGTCAAAGCACCTAGCCACAAACTCTACTACATCCCTCTTCAGTTTCGGCCAATAATAAAATCTCTTCACTACTGTCAGTGTATTCTAATAACCTGGGTGACCTTAATATGGTTTCGCATGAAACTCCCTCAAGATCACTTTAGATCACTATTGTCTATCACATATATCCTGTCTCTGAATCTAACCAATGCATCCACTATAAGACAATAATCCACATCATGTGCACCTACACCTATACCTATACATGTATATGTACCTATACTTTACTACCACTTGTACTTGTACCTATACTTTACTACCACCTGTACTTATACCTATACTATCACCTGTACCTATACATGTACTATCATGTGTACCTGTACCAGTACTCTATTACAACTTGTGCATAATCTCCATATATCTGACATCTTGCTGAACTGCCTGCAAGATCCTATCATGTAAGTTTGTCCCATAGGAGCTCATAGATGCTAAGTGATTTACCTATATCCGCCTGCTAAGAGCATCTTCCACTCTATTCTCTTTACCTTTGATGTACCTGATATCAAAGTCGAACTCACTGATTGTGGCCAACCGCCGAGCCTGCCTTCCATTCATATTCGATTGGTCAAATAGATACCGTAACCCATTGTGATCACTCATCAATACAAACCTTCTGCCTAGAAGATAGTGCCTCCACATCTTCAATGCATGTCTAAACACTGCCAACTCGAGATCATGTGTGGGGTAGTTCTACTCGTGGTCATTTAGTTTTTGAGATTCATAGCTTACCACCTGTCCATCCTCCATAAGGACTCCACCAAGTCCTTTCTTGCAAGCATTTGTGCATACTACAAACTCTCTGTTCGGGTCTGCATTCTTTAACAATGGTGCATGTGTCAACAACTAATTAAGCTGCTCGAAAATAGCCTCACACTCTTCTATCCATTCAAACTTCTTATATTTCCTCTGCAATGATGTGATAGGATAAGAAATTTGTGATAATTTCCTAATGAACCTCCTATAATAGCCTACTAACCCCATGAGAGATCTCACCTCATCTACATCCCTAGGATCTACCCACTCCATGATGGCTCTTATCTTTTCCGGATCTACTGCAATGCCCTCCTTGGAGACAACATGCCCCAAGTAATGTACCTCATTCTAAAAGAAACTACACTTGTTGAGGTTAGCATACAACAAATTCTCTCTCAACAATCACAACACTCTTGCTAAATGCTTGGAATGCTCTTCCTCATTTTTAGAATATACCAATATGTCATCAATGAACACAATAACAAACTTATCTAAATACGGACGCAACACACTATTCACCAAGCACATAAATGTAGTTGCAGCATTAGTCAAATCGGATGGAACTACAACAAACTCATAATTCCCATACTTGGTCGGGAAATCTCTCTTCTAAATGTCCTCCTCTTTGATGCATACCTGATGATATATAGATCTCATATCAATATTTGAAAACACTTATGCTCCCTTCCACCGATTGAACAAGTCATGAATCCTCAGTAATGGATGCCTGTTCTTGATGGTCACTTTGTTCAATTGATTGTAGTCAATGCATAATCTGAGAGTACCATCTTTCTTATTCACAAATAATACCAGTGTGCCCCATGGTGATACACTTGGCCTGATGTATTCGTTGTCCAATATTTCCTTCAACTACAACTTCAACTCTACCAACTCATGTGTGCTCATCCTGTAAGGTGATTTTGATGTCGGAGCTTCCCCTAGCACCAACTTAATGGAAAATTCTACCTCCCTGTGAGGTGGAAGCTCTAAAATATCCTCACGAAATACATCTTTGAACTATTGTAGAACTGGGTACCTACTCAAAACATCTTCATCCTCAACTTCCTTACCCTTGTCACTAGAAATGTGTATTGCACATAACACAGAACCTTTTCTATGACTACGCTTTGTTTGCACAGTTGTCACCATCCTAATCAATGTGGCTTTCTTCTTACCTTGTACAAATCTTGGTTCCCCATTTTCATCCAAGAACTCAATAGATTTGTCATAACAATCCACCTTGGTTCTATGAAGATACAACCAATCCATTCCCAACAACATATTGTATGATCCCAATGATAATACATTCAAATGTGCTACTGTAGGCATACCATTCAAATAAAATGCACAAGCTCTTACCTAATGATGAACTTGCTTCTTTGTACCTGTAGCCAACTACACTAACCAAGATTCTGCATGCAATTCGTTACTCAAACCACACTTATCCACCAAGTGACGAATAACATAGCTATAATTAGATCTAGGGTCAATCAAAATAGAAATAACTCGATCATAAAGCTTATCGTCCATCTCAATGATATATTCCTAATGGTATGCCTGTTTGTTATCCAGTGTTACACAAATGCGAGGAATACTCTGACCAACATCCCCAATAGTCTATGTGTCTTGTGCACTATATATTTGAGGTCTACCACCTTTATACTATGGACAATCTCTCCTGTGATGATGCCCTCCACAACTCCAACACCACATGGGCTCCTTATTCTTCTTCGTAGATCAATGTCCATGTCCTTCGTCTAATGCATTGAACCTCCTAGGTGATGCAACATTCTCCTTATTACTTGAATCCCGAGGTCTTGCTCATTTCTTCTCTTATTTTCCTTTGTTCTTTGCATTACCTTTCCAATCTGTCTTAGACTAATATCTCTCCAAAAAAAATTATTCTAAAATAGCCGCTCAAACTCACTCCAAGTCAATTCCTTCTCATGAATACATCTAACATTCTTCACATCTTCTCACCAAATGTTTTCTTTACCTTTGAGACTAAATGTATCTACTATGGATTTCATGTTCTCTAAATAATCATGAAACCTGAATAAATTTCTCATACCAAGAAACCATGGCTTTGCATCCTGTGGTTTCTTCATCTCTCCATCAAAATTAGGTGGCTTTGCTTTCTTAAACTCAACCAGCAAGTATCCCTTATCACTCCTCCTGTAAGGATGATAATGATGATGATCATCGTGCTTATCTAAATGAAAACTAGAATAATAACTTTGTCTATCCCTCCTCCTATCTGGAGTGTCCAACAATTTTCTCTCTCTGACTGTGTCATCTCTATCTGACTTGTGACCACCATGTGACCTACTACCATATGCCCCATTAGTTCGGTCCTCCTACTCATAACTAATCTGACATGGTCCCTGTCACTGCAAGTCTAACAAACTCTAAAGTATCATTGCATTTACCTCTGCTTGTTTCTCATATGCTTGTACGATTATGTCATTATCTACCTTACAACTCCTTATTTCTTCTTTTAAGCTTCTCAGTGTATCTTCCAAATAGGAAGAGTTCCTAACACCATACTGCTCTTCTGATTCATAGGGAGAGTCTTTGTAGTCTACCATCTTTCTAGCCATTTGATATTTCTTCCTGCAAGGTATATCATGTCCGCTAAACCGGATACCATAAACCAACATACCTTAATATAGCTTGGGGAGGATACCTTGTCTTCAAGATCAATAAATCAGCATGATACATGTATAACATAAACATGACAACATAAAGAAACATAACATATAAGCATATAACCACGCAACCATCATTCTAGCTAGGGTCCAATCATCAATGCATGACATTAGTAACAATGCATACCAGGACCTCATGCATGAAAACAACCATTACATCACTATACACTTAACCATAGGCAAACATGAATATGCATAACCAATGTGAAATCATCCACATACACACATAACCACATATAATCAAGCATAACCAAACAACACTTGTAACCAATCCTACAAGAATGATACGTGCAACCAAGCATACAAGAATGTAACCAAGCATACAAAAATGATACCTGTAAGCAACATATAACAATATGTAACCAGTCATACACTCATGATGATGCATCCCACAATAAAAACATCAACTTCCACATAGTGACATCACTACGACAATGATCAACATTATGTAAATGAAACAAGCACATGGAATGCGAGCATAATAGAAACACATGCAACTAAAATTCATGCATGACAAACACACAACCCATCCAATCCCATGGGTGAACCATGCTTTGATACCACTCTATAACACCCTCCTCCCAAATCTAACCAACAAATCGGCTAGTTGGGGTAAACATGTGTTCAGAGGCCGCTATAATATGATTCGACCTCCTAATTCACATTAAGGAAGTGGAACCAACAAAAACACACCATACAGACATTCAACATCAGCAGTAGGACCCTCAAGAACCAATCCAACCTTTATGCTAACCAACGCCTGGGTCACAATGAGATTTTGGACTACTTGACCTCTAGACGCTCTCATGCTATGGACATGCCAGCGGCGAGGGACCTTTGGACTCTCTCACAGGCCTACAAGTTAGCATATAGGGACTATTTTTCCCAGTGTTGTGCCAGTGTCCCTAGGATTTGAGCCACTTTTTCAAGCCCAAAGCCAAGGTCATTGCCCAGAATTGAATTACATCTTTAGAATAGTAAAATAAAAAAGGAATGATAGTAAAAATGCGATCACTTGAATAAGAATTTGATTGGACACCTACTCGCCATGATGGGAATTTCATCAAACATATCATGAATATGTAATCTACATGTGTAAATAATAGATCTAAGAATAGGGGTCTCATACTTAGTTGGGAATCGCTAAGAAGCCTTGATTCCTCAACAAATCAACTGCCATTTCATCCATTAGGTCATAGATACATTGTTCATTTATTTATCAGTAAAAACATGATGAGAGAAATACATAGATATCGTCATATGACATATGTATAACCAACATAATAGTAGCATAAATACTAATGAAATCATAGCCATATAAACCACATATAACCTGTATAATACTCATAGAATTACAAGGAGAAATAACCTCATATTGATGATGCAAAATCCAAACATGGGATGGGACTTCCACGTTCCACCTGACCGTAAAATGGCTAAGACAAATCTTTCTTCAACCATTCACCCTCGTGCCATATTCCAAGCATTGATGTGGGATCTCATAGAACACATCAATCCAAAACCATCCAGGGCTTCTAGAGGCCATCCACCTCAACCCATCAAATAGTGATTCCACCTCACAGTTGGAAATCATAAAGCCAACATCATATTGGTCTCTATCCAATCTTTCTAGGGATCCAAAGCATTTGTTCCAACCAAGGCTCTAGGACTAGTAACTCATCCCATAGTTGCCGACGAACTCTAGTGCGTTTATCCAAACAAGCCTACATGACTAGTAACTCAAACCACCAAGTGCTCTAGAGCATTTGTCCAACCAAGGCTATGGGACTAAGAACTCAACCCAAGTTGTTACAGGGCTCCAAGAACTAGTAGCTCAATCCAAGCTTAGGAAACATGATAACTAACTAAAACAAAACAAGGAAATAAACCCATAATCTCCATGGCTATCCAGGAAATGGCAAGGCTAAGAAATCCACTGTCAATCCAGGAAATCCTCCATGCCAGTGACAAATCATGACCAATAATCCACATGCATATGCCATGCATGCCAAAACAAGTGAGAAACACATACATGCAACTTGGTACCTACAAGAAAATTATTGTTGTTGTTGATCTTAATGCCCTCTTATGCTTCCTTGCTCTTATTTTTCCTTCTTGCTCCAAAAATCCAAGTATGCCACACCCTCCAAGAGTGCTCCAAGAAAATTCTAAGTGTCCAAGAGTATGATAGAGAGATAATAATGAGAGAGCTCCAAAAATGAACTGAAAAATTGTTACCAACTGATCCTCATACGCCTTTTTATGAATGAGGCCTCTATCCTCTTCATTTTCCATTATTTTCCTTCAATTTCCTCCTCACATGCAACCTATGACCTTTCACCTCCCTTTTCTCCTAATTTCCATTATTTTCATAAATAATTGTGCCAAAGTGCCATTTTACCTTTCCAAAGCCTTAGCCATTGCCTTTGCCAATTTACTTAGCCATTAACTAACCACAAGTGATCCCCATCACTATTTTTTTGCCCAACATTTAGCTTGGAATAAGTGTCCCATCAACTATGGTTATTATTTTTCCTTTATTAACTTTTATTGCATGGAATTTTCACAAGGGTTGTGTTGACAGTGCTGGACCCGCAAACATCAGGGGATCTCTCCGATATGAAGTCCCAACTAGACCTCATACCATTTGGTGTAGGAGTCCCATTATCTTAAATATATGCCATAGCTCTTGCTTTTTAGTAGAGAGTGGTCTTGTTTGTTTGAGAACAACGAGGTTCACATCCCTGGTCAGTGCTAGTGTTACTTGTGTCAATGTTCTTTCACCGTAGAGAGAGACGGTGGGAGTGAGTCCCAAGTCGGATGGGAGGAAGCCCAACTCTGTTAAGAACACACAACACAACAAGATGTGCACAGCTTCCAGAGGAGCAATCCACACATATGCGACAGTCACGACACATAAGGGAATATAGCATGTACAACACTCAACAGGTAATCTGCACGAGTGCGACAATCGTTATAACATGTTTACGTGAAAGGTTCTATTTGATGTCTAGGGAGGTAAGCAACATAGGCAGGACAATGTTAACAACTTATACAACACATTTTCATAAATATATGTATTATAATAGCTAAATGAGTTCAATTATTTAACATAGGTTAAAGAATCATGTATTACAAGTGTTCAAGATAAATCTTACAAACAGTTACAACACATGTGTGAAAATGTTTTGGCCTGTTAGTAGGCTTCTAAATTAAGTGAAAGTTCCAAGACACATCAACACACCATTACATCACTAACCCCATAGGCGACGCATTGGAGCCACTGCTCGCTCCTCAAAGAAAAGATTACAGACTCTCAAGGCTATGTGGGAGGATCCAAGTTGAAAAGTCTTTTGCATGTAGAAATGAGGGCTATTTATAGCCAAGGGTAAACCTTGCTCTTGTGACTATTTGACTTCCCTCATGACTGTTTGAATTTCATGACTCTTCAGATTACAAGTGGGTCTCTTGGACTTCCATGTTACATTACATTGATTTACACATTATGGCCCACAGTAGTGATGTGATCTGACATGACTCATGACATGACTCAACATGAAAGCACTGGTATGTTCATGTTGTTGCTAGTGTGCATGTCGAGCTCCACATGGCAAGGTGTGCAAAGTCTTCGGCGGTCGTTGGATTCGCTTGATGTTGCATTCACACGTTACTCCTTACTTGTACTTTGGCATGCTTGAAATGTTCATTTGTCTGCGAAAATTGCATGTTCGTCCATTCATCCATATGCGAACACATCTTCTCGTGTTCGTTCGTACGTTTGTCCACGAACACATCTTCGCATGTTCATCTGTCCGTACACGAACACATATTCGCATGTTCATCTGTCCGTACACGAACACATCTTCGCATGTTCGTCCGTATGTCTGTCCATCCATCCACGAACACATATACACATGGTCGTCCTTCTATCTGTCTGTGAACACATCTTTGCATTGTCGTCTGTTCGCGACCACATCTCCTTTCCTGCATCGTTTGTTTGTCCGTTCGCAGACATGTGCTCTTGCATTTAGTCTCCTCTTCTCATCCCATTTGTCGTCATGTCATGTCTATTCATTTACCTTAATCTGCAGTCACTCATGATGAGATGACATCAAATCAATAAATCTCCTAGTTTACCATGATGCATGATTGTCTTCGGATGCGGATGAGCAGGAGGGAGGACAAGGTTACGAAACCACGTAAGGCAAGTTTCATTTTGGGATGCAGGCTGCGGGCACTATTGGTGAAAACTACATAAAAGTCACTGGGGACAGAGATGAATGATCTGGATCGGTAGTGACTATTCGCGGGATCTGGCTTGACTAGAGGATAGATCTGTGCAATTTTTGGGAGAAGCAGTGCGAGCTATAGAAAGGCTTGGCAGGAAAAATCCGCACAATTTTCAGAGTGAGTGGGTAGCGGGAGCTTGGAAACAAGAACTGCGTAGTTTCTTGAGGGAACTGGAAGTGGGCTGGTGGTGGAAAACTTGCGAATTTGCTGGGAGGCTGACCTACTGACCACCTCTGCGCAGTTTTTGAGCCAAGCAGACTGCAAGAGTCTTGCTCATGAAATGTGCACAATTTTCTGGGTGAGCAGTTGGTCGACTAACTGGGTGATTAACTAGGAAAATTGCGTAGTTTTTTTAGGGATACAGGGATGGGCACCAGGTGTCTATCTAGCATGTTTGCGCAATTTTCTCATTCAGTAGAGCAGGCAAGGTCTGCAACCTCTACGCAATTTTTTAGGGGAGTGGGTCCTGGGGTGATTGCCTTGTCAAACTCTTTGGTTGACCAGCAGGAGGGTTGATTGATCGGCTTGCAGGAAGTGCATCTTGGAATGGATTTTAGGATGCTTTTGCATTGTTATGAGTGACATTCAGTCGATTCGATGGTGAGGTGAAGGTTTGGCTACTAGAGGGGGATCCAATTGTTAGAACTTCAATAAAGTGGCTAAGTGTGTGAGCGAGGGTGTTGGGAACGGGATACCCCAAGAGCAGTTTTGGGGCTAAAATCCCATGTTTTAGGACAATTTTGTAATAAAGTTGTAGAAGTATTCGCATTTTGTGGTCATAGAGCACGAAGTATCAAGAGTCATAAAGGGTTGTTTGCCCTTATTTTGTAAAGTGTCATGTCGGCTATAAAGACCTACCCATGGTCCGCGGACCATGGGATTGTATAAAAAGGAGATAAGTAATAGAGTCATAGAAAACACAGATAGATAGAGATGGATAGAACAGAGCAAGTAGCCTAGCTTTGAAGTCTAAGTGCTCTTGGGTCTTAGCGTAGGAAGAGGCTCTGCAGCTGAGTGCGCAGAGGCCTAGGGTAGTCATGTGCAGCTAAGTGCACGAACCCCTATAGCTGAGTGCACAGGGTGGTTGGAATTTGTACTGAACTAAAGATATCAATAAAGAGAAGTATTATGCAATTATTGTGTATTTTATCTCTGTTAATATAGTTGCCTATCTTATGTTCTGGGTTATATTATAATGCTTAATTGATGCATGAATGTATGTGATTACATATGTTAACTGAACGCAAGTAATAATATCAGTTTACGCTATGCTAACTATAACTAAATGGTAAAGTAGGTTGATACTCATGATAACTTGGGAATTTATACATTACGTAGTCATAGGGGCGTGAAGTGCCTAGACCGCTGGGCAGGGCTGCGTAAAGATCAGTGATACACCTTCGTGAAGGTATCGAAGGAAGGGAAAAAGGTAGATCGATAAGCCCTAAGGCTTATCAACCTGTGCGAAGGCAGGCCCAGGGAGAATAATCCAACATCATAACCATCTCAGGGTGGAAACTTGGTTCTAGCATCCCTCCATACTACTTTGGGCGAGACTTCGGTTCGTGCCCTGCGGGCAGATGCCGAAAGGGCCAGTAGTGTAGGGATTTGTTTGGCTGACTAATGCTAAACCTGGGTTAGGGCCCATAAAGCCAACAAATGGTTCTATATTCGGGACCAGGATCTGCATAAGAGACGTGTGATGGCGTGTCATTGGAATCTGACTAAGAAGGAGGTCAGAGGATGGTTAGATAGGAAGATCCACGAATTCGCGGCACATGAGAATAGAAATCTGCGACTGACGAAGGAACAGTGGTTGGACAGGTACCTGTATACAGAAATCCACAAGATCTTTTTCTCCTCCTTCCCAGTTGAGCTATATGAGTGGATCGCAAAGCTAGCGGATGACCAAGGGAGGTGAAGGCTTGACGGACCTATTGTCTGGACACCGAAATTAGTACAAAGATTGGAGGTTTCTAAGGATAAGATCGCATGTTCTGTTGATCATTGGCTCGATTGTATTATAGGAGGATTTGTGACTGAGTTTGCAATTGACAACCCAGTCAGTTACAGTGAAGTGGAGTGGCGCTTTTTCAAAGGTCTATGAGGTAAGTACTTGCAGTATTTAAACACTTGGATTAAGATGCTATTTTGTGAAAAATGGGTGATGCATCTACCTTGATGTTCAGGGCTACGTGAAGCGGAAAAATCTACAGAAACGAAGGAAGAAGGGGGCCTGAATATAGCCCACTGATCTCACCTCCTTTAAGTGGCGACGAGGGAGTAGCGCAAGCTTCTCCAAAAAGTGCAGTTCAATTGATAAAGTAGGGGTTCCCGTGTATACCCCCTCCACCTACACCACCTCCATCCTCACCATTGTCACCGACACCACCGTCACCTCCACCGCAATTCAGCATGGAAAATTCCGTAAAGTGATTGTTGTTCAAAGGCTTGGGAAATGAGAACCTGGACCAATTCTGGTTTGCTGTAAAGGCTCTATGGGAATCCCAGGGTGTCACAGAGGACCATATGAAGAAGGCGACGTTGGTTAGTGCTTTGCAGGATCGCGCACTAACTTGGTACATCAAGTACTCTAATCATACCCTGAATGACGCAATGGCAGAAATTCAGACTACGCTGAATAAAGAATTCAGTAGGCCTAAATCCAAGGCGGAGTCAATTGTAGGATTCAAGGAAACCATGATGAAGCCAAGTGAGACACCTTGGGAGTTGGACTAGAGACTAAAATGTACAATCCGCTAAGCTAGTATGAATTTAAAAGATGGACAACACCGCGAATGGTTTGTGTCTTCACTCTTGCCTCATCTAAGGGCTATGCTATCGCAACAAAAAATCACAACCTAGGCAGAAGCCTTGGAGATTGCAATGAGGCTGCATGAGACACTGATGTAGGATTTGAATTTAGGAGTTCAACAGATCCACGCGCAGTTACGGGATCTTTGCCCAGTGTTGTAGAGCTTAAAGAATGATAAGACAGTTCGACCAGAGGTGCGTGAAGAGATATGGTTCCTGAAATGTAAAGGTCAAGGGCATGAAAAAGACCACTGCTCGGTCTTTGTGAACTATATTACAGGAGGAGGACCGATGCCTTTGAGGCTGGAAGCCCAAGCAGGGCCAAGCGCAGGGCCTATGCTATGGTGTGCTATATGTTAAGTAGCAGGGAAACATACAACTGATAATTGTCACATGTTGTAGAAGTTTGTACAAACACCGCAACAGTTGTTCTGCAACTTTTGTAAGTCGAGAGGGCATAATGAGCGTAATTTTCAGAGCTACGAATTGATGATGGATAGAACACCCGCGTATAGGGTTCAGACAGAAACAAAAACTCTTGACCAAGGCACTGGGATAGCGTGAACAACCTTTCAGCGCCGCGGACGAGGCCGGGGCGGACGAGGACCTAGCAAAGGCTGGTGACAACTGATTTGTTACAATTACGAAGGGACAGGACACTATGCCTGCGAATGCACTAACCTAATGCGTCTATCGTGAAAATATTGTACTCTATTTGATCATGAGACTAAAGACTATCCTACACTAATAGTGAGGATATGTGAAAAGGGGGCACTACCCCCGCAACCGACTCAGAACCTACATATGATGAGGGTTGAGCCTCGTGAAGAAGATCCGAATGTGAATATAATGTTACGAGGTGGAGTTTCAACATGCGAATATAGGAGGATGATGAGAATACACTTCAGGAAACCGAAGGTACAAATGACAAACAAATATGATGGGAAGGATGATCCATGCGATCACCTAGCTAAATGGACTAGGGCTTATGGAGTAGAGCCTCAACCTAATTGGGTACACCTTTTTTGTCATACCCTGGAGGTTATCCCAATGAACTGGTATTTGGAGACTGAGCACTACCATGGCATAGAAGAATGGGATATTTTGCACGAAGGGTTCGTAATGACGTTAAGCTTCGAAGATGGGTTTGATTGTATTCAAAAAGCGCTACAAGAAGTTAAAGAAACAATATTTAGGATACTACTGGATCCTTTGGATCTGATTCAACCCGATTGGACTACTCAGTTCAGCCACGTGCTAGAATGATATTATGTGGCTATTGAAGAAGAGGATGAAGATCCCTGCAAAATTAACATTCCTGAAACCGAGGGTTACTCTTAGGTTGAGGGACCACAGATCGAGAATCCTGATATAACCGCGCCGCTGAAAACTAAACAAATCAACATTGTCACAAAGGCAGAGCCCAAATTTATGAACATTGGAGACTACTGGGATAACACGACGATAGATAAGGTCATTGAATTGTTGCGCGAATACCAAGACTTGTTCCCTACCAAGTTTTTGAAGTTAAAAGGGATAATAGGGGACCTGGGCATTATGAAGATCACGCTGAAACCCGACGCGAAGCCAATTAAGCAAAAACCTTACCATCTCAACCCGAAGTATAAAGAGAAGGTTTGCTTAGAGTTAGATAAGATGCTCGCGGTAGGCATCATTGAGCTCGTAGAGGAATCTGATTGGGTGAGCCCAATGGTGGTATAGGAAAAGAAGCAGAAGCATGAAATAAGATTATGCGTAGACCTCAGGAAGCTGAATGACACTTGTGTACATGATCCTTTCCCGACTCCATTCACTGATGAAGTATTGGATAATGTAGGTGGCTAGGAAGTGTACTCCTTCACTGATGGGTTCTCTAGGTACCATCAGATCAAAATCATGCTTGAAGATAGAAGCAAGATGACCTTCGCAACTGAATGGGGATATTTTCAGTACACTGTAATGACTTTCGGATTGAAGAATGCGCCTACAATTTTTTCATGCATCGTCATTGCTGCATTCAAAGAATTTATTCATAAATTTTTGGAGGTGTACTTTGATGACTGGATCGTGTTTGGGTTGGTAAAACGCCATGTGGCAAGTCTGCGCTTAATGTTAGATACCTGTCGGAGGTACCAAATCGTGCTCAACCTAAAGAAGTGTTTGTTTTGCGTCCCTTTTGGGATTTTGCTGGGTCATGTGGTATGCAGACAAGGATTGATGGTCGACCCTGCAAATATCGCAGTAATAATTAACTTGGAGGTGCCAAGGAGTGTGAAACAACTGCACATAACGTTGGGACATACTGGGTACTACCAGAAAGTTATCAAGAGCTACGCCCAAATCACTGCACCTATGGAGAAATTGTTGAAAAAGGATGTCACATTCTGTTGGAATGAGGAATGCCAAAAAATCTTGGATGTGCTGAAAGAGAAAATGGTCACTGCATCGATTTTAGTCTTCCTAGATTGGAAGAAGGAGTTCCATGTACACATAGACGCATCATGTATTACGCTAGGCGCTGTACTGACAGAGGCTGGTGAAGGAGAATTGAACCACCCTATAGCATTCGCGAGTAGGAAGTTATCAAAGGTTGAGAAGAACTATTCCACCACCGAGCACGAAGGGTTGGCCATGATCTACGCGCTCCAGAAGTTTCGACATTATTTGTTGGGTGGATATTTTAAGATGTATGCGGATCATTCTGCGCTGAAATACTTGGTCAATAAGCCTGTGTTGGGGGGGGGGGGGGGAGAATCTGTGGATGGTTTTTATTGTTCCAAGAATATGATTTTGAAGTCGTTGTGAAGCCTGGACAATTAAACGTGGGGCTAGATCATCTGTCGCGCATCGAAACAGGGGAGGAGCCCACTAATCTAGAGGAAGGGTTGCCTGACGCATAGCTCTTTGCATTGCGCATCACGGATGGTAACTTCAAAGACATCATCACTTATTGGCGACAAGAACTGCCTCAGAAGGTTATACCAACCAATAGAAAAATGAGTTAGTGGTGTGTGCGGCAGAATTTTCCGTCATTGCTGGGCATCTGTACAAAATGGGGTCTGATGAAGTATTGCAATGATATGTACCAGAGTTTGAAAGAAGCAGTATCCTCGTGGATGCGCATGGGGGTGCCGTGGAAGGGCATTATTCAGGGAGAGCAACTGCGTAGAAGATCTTGCATGTAGGGTTGTGGTGGCCAACCCTCCACAAGGATTCAAAAGCCTACTATAGGGCATGCGACCTCTGTCAGAGTACTGGCAGACCATTGTGAAGAGATGAGATACCTATGAACCCATAGATGACGTTACAACCCTTTGAGAAATGGGCAATAAATCTTTTGGGACCAATTCAGCCTCAAGGCAAGAAAATAGGGGCGCGGTACATTATCACCGTGACTGAGTATTTGACTTAATGGGCGGAGGCACAACCTGTGAACAATTGCACAGGCACAATAGCTGCAAAGTTTCTCTTTGAGTATGTACTGACACGATTTGGGTGTCCAAATATTTTGATGAGTGATCGCGGTACGCACTTTCTGAATGAAACGATCAACGCGTTAACAGAGGAATTCCACGTCTATCATTAGAAGAGTACGCCTTATCACCCATAAGCCAATGGAACAGTGGAGACAATCAATAAAATACTAGAGAGCACGCTGACAAAGGTTTGCAATGCTCAATGAAACAATTGGGATCTACGTGTACCTGCAGTACTATGGGCTTATTGAACAACGTGCAAAAAGTTGACTGGACAAACACCCTTTAGGCTTGTATATGGTGTTTAAGTAGTGATGCCAATGGAATACATTGTATCTAGTCTATGCATAGCGGCATTCACAGGTATGACGTATCACGGAGCCCTGGAAGAGAGGCTCGCGCAACTCGACGAGCTTGAGGAAGATTGGTTTCTCTCTATATTTCACCAACAAGTACAAAAGAAGTATGAAAAGGCATGGCACGATCGGCACATTAGATTGTGCACCTTTAAGGTAAATGACCTAGTTTTGCTATATGACAACAAGTTTGAAAAATTCCAAGAAAATTGAAGATGCACTGGCTGGGGCCTTATGTCATCAAAGCGATTACCGATGGTGGAGTAGTTCAGTTGGTTAAATTGAATGGAGATCCCTTTCCAGGAAAAGTGAATGGTAGCTGATTAAAGCCATACACTGGTGATCCGACCCGGTGACTATATGAAGGTAGCACAGTCTTATCGCTCCAGGCAACTGAAATGAGGCACATGACTATCAACTACACTACTCGGGTTGGGGAACTACGCGATAAGGGAAATGTGTGGGACGAAGAGATGTCATAGGGTTCGCAACAATGTGGAGCGAGTTGCGCTACCTGGGGAAAAACTGCACAGGTCTGCCGGAAAGTGATCGTTAAAATAACTATTCACGATTTGACAGTGAAAAAATGGACAAATGGAGTGGGAGGGTGACATTTAAGACTGAATTTATAGGAAAGATCCTTGAAAATCTACTGCTAACCTGGCATTAATGAACTGATTTTAGGGGGAACGGTTGGATTTGAATTCAAAATGGCCTATAAATTACATGTGGCTTCCCAATGAAAACACTTGGCATTTTTATCAATGAGGTGTTGAGCTCTCAAACTTGCATGAACTGCGCATTCTTCGAAGAATTTCTTGACTGGCTAGCGTTTAATCGATTTCTAGAGTCTGACCACAACATCCTCTAAAACATTCTCTTAGGATCAAAAGCCATGGACGCTAAAGCAATGACAACCAAGGGGGTTGTTTTGGAAGTCGTTATGGAGGTAGGGGGAGCTTCCCCGGAGGTTGCAGAGGTACCAGCCGAGGTCCCCAAGTCACCATGGATGCCTAGACCAAAACCTACCCTAACCAAGGAGAGTGCGAAGGGCAAGAAGTGCAAACAGGTTGCAACACTGATGCACTCTTCACCTAGAAACCCATAAAAGAACAAACCCACCACACAAGAAAAGGGAAAAACTATCAATTTCGAATCAGAGGAGGAAGACATTGCAGACATCCCAATGGACGATGAGGATGTTGGAGTGGAAGTGGAGGACGTTGAAGTTGAAGGGTCCGACCCTCTCACCAAATTGCCTGCATATGTCCCTCCACGCAAGGGCAAGGCCAAGGTGCCGAAGGACATTAACGAAAGCAAGGTCACCTTTCACACCCCTCTGCTACCAGACCAAATTGTCTTCGAAGGACCGCGCTTGGGGCGGGTTTCACTACTAAAGTTGAAAGACTGAGACTTAGCTGATACTGAAAAGTTCGCTCACTTGGCAACCGATCAACTCATGCACTGTGTTGTTCATACAACCACTGGGATGATTGCGCTGGAACCACGAAAGTGGCTCAAGGGTGTAGACAAGGCAGGTCTGCTCAACCTGCTATGGGTGCCGCACAATAATCGCCCACCCATTACATTGGTAGTCATTAAGCAGCTGTTGTGCTTGGTGCATGATGGGTGCCTGTGCCTGGAGGAGCCGACACCCATCAGAGAAATGTTGATCCAAAGGATCACGCGACTAATATATATGGGGGAAAATCCGGCCATGATGTTTGGTGGAAAAGGTGGCGAACATGCCCTCATGGAGGCCATGAAGGAAAAATTCAAGCTCACAAAGAAGTCGCATGGCTATGCCATCTCGAGTATCAATGACCTTGCAGTTAAGGTGGCCACGCAAATTCTGGTAGGAAAGGTTATAAGGAAGTGTCACGCAGATGAAGTGTTGACACCTGTCATAACTATAGCAGCCTAACACGTGGAAGGGGTCCAGTTTACTTGGGTGCGCTATCTATGTGATGAGTTCCTAGAAAACTTCCGTGAAGCGCAGGGGCTCAACAAGACCTTCCATGATGTGTAGCTCTTGTTTTCCATTATGTTGGTAGCCTGCGAGTTGCCTAAGGATAGTCAATTCCTCTCAATCGCGCCAAACCTACCAGAGCCAATGAAGTATGCTTCGTTGTGGGCAACCAAGGATCCCTAGTGTGTCAAAGATAACAAGATCTTTTGGATCTTGATGGAGATCAATGTGCACATGGCCATCAACCCTAAGCCGTTGTTTTTGCCTACTGTTTTTGACAAACTGCAGGGGTATGTAGAATTTTAAGGCAGATTTTCACCATGTGTCGATCAGGGCATGGAAGGACTCTGAGCAGAAGCATGATATGCCCTATTTGGCCACCAATGAAGAGATCGATGCAGTTCTTGATCGTTGGTTGGAGGAGTGGTGCACTACCTCAGACTCAGCAGTGGGATCAAGCAAGACCATCACGCAGCGTAAGAAGGAGGAGGCCAATGACAAGGCCCAGGCAGAGCGCGACACTGCGAAGTAGGTGAAAGAATAGACTGGAGGAGAAGAGCATGGCTCTGACAGAGGTCAGAAGTTGCCCTCGCCCGAGACAGAGGGAGAAGTAGATGAGCCAATCATGCAAGGAGGAGAGGATCCTCAGACAACTTCATTATGCATCAAGCGTCCAAGAGGGCACGAAGCAGTAGGGCCACAAAAGAAATCCAAGCCAGTAAGACGTTGATGGATCCAATCACCCTGATAGAAGGGGATCTGTACGACATTGGCGACACAGTGTGGGATGCCACCGCAGAGGTTTTACAGCAGTTCGAGCAATAGCAACAGCAAGCATTAGGGTCCATCCAACTGGCTCTCCATGAAATGTAGATCTGTACATCACAGACCAGTGTGGTGTCCACCAATTTGGCCATCGGTATGTTAGAAGCCACTGGGATGTTGCGCACAACGGACCCCAGAGCGATAGTCCTGCCGGATGAAGCATTGACCACAGAGAGTGAAGCTGATATGCCCATTGTCAGTGCCCTTAGGGGAGTAGGGTTGAAGTTGGCAGCGCTTCCTAGAGAGGCACTTCACCTACTGCAAGTTGGAGTGATCGCGGAGTTGACGGCCCGTGAACAGTGCACTTTGCAAGTGATGAGAGAGAAAAATATCAACATTGACCAACTAGGTGTGCATTGCAATACCACCCTCAATTCCATGAAGGAACTTACCACTACAAATTGATTAAGGTTGTGAAGGATGCATGCTGAATGGTCCCATAGTTGGCCATTCCCCAGGATGCGGAGGCAGACGAACAAGTTCTCAAACTTGCTACAAGGGTGCACAATGCCCACACAGAATTGGCCAAGGTTCAGCTAGAGTTTAACCTTTAGATTGTAGAGTTACAGTTGAACGCCCAGCCTTCAACTCCGTTGGAAGTAAAGGGGCAGTGCGCAACTGCTGTCACAAAGGCCATAGCAGCAGTAGATAGTGCAGTAACGGACTGCATAAGACTGTTTGAACATTCATTTGAGGTACTAACCAGTTTACAAGAAGATCCTAATGTACAAAGGATGGAGATAGAGGCGTGAAAACTGTAGCAGTGCTACGATGAGGTGAAGGGGAAAACGCACACTGTCACTCTCACACAGAGACTTGCAAAGCTGCAGGAGGCCAAAGCATTGAAGGAACGGGTAGATGTAGCTCAACATAAAGAGGCAGTGTTGAAGGCGCGCTTAAAGCCTTGGCTGGACGAGGCCTATTTCATCACGGCCTCCATTGAAGGCAAGCTTGCTAGTCTCCAGAGGACTCAACAAAAGCTTTAGACTAACAGCGCAGGGCCAGTAACCGAATAATTGGTCGAAGAAGTGAAGCAGACGGCTGCACAATGCACTGCTGAGGTGGCCGTCTTAAAAGTCGAGCTAGGAGGTCTTCACGCTAAGATCATTGCGCCCAATGAGTGACTTGAGGGAGAGTCACCATGTTTGTGTTGGGGTCCTGTTGGGAATGGGATCCCCCAAGAGCAGTTTTGGGGCTAAAAGCCCATGTTTTGGGACAATTTTGTAATAAGGTTGTAGAAGTCTCCCCATTTTGTGTTCGCAGAGCATGAAGGTATCAAGAGTCATAAAGGTTTGTTCGCCCTTATTTTGTAAAGTGTCATGTTAGCTGTAAAGACCTACCCATGGTTTGTGGACCATGGGATTGTATACAAAGAAGATAAGTAAGAGAGCCATAGAAAACACAGATAGATAGAGATGGATAGAACAGAGTGAGTAGTCTAGTGTTGAAGTATAAGTGCTCTTGGGTTTGTAGCTGAGTGCGCATAGGCCTAGGGTAGTCATCTGCAGCTGAGTGCGCGGACCCCTGCAGCTGAGTGCACAGGGTGGTTGGAGTCCATACTGAACTTAAGATATTAATAAAGAGAAGTATTCTGCAATTACTGTGTATTTTATCTCTGTTAATGCATTTGTCTATCTTATGTTTAGGTTTATATTATAATGTTTAATTGATGCGTGAATGTATGTGATTACATATGTTAACTAAACGCAAGTAAGAATATCAATTTATGCTACGCTAACTATAAATTAATGGTAAAGTAGGTAGATACTCAGGATAAATTGGGAATTTATACATTACATAGTCATAAGGGCGTGAAGTGCATGGACTGCTATGCAGGGCTGCGCATAGGTCAGTTGTACACCTTCGCAAAGGTATTGAAGGAAGGGACAGAGGTAGATTGATAAGCCCTAAGTCTTATCGACCTACGTGAAGGCAGGCCCAAGGAGAATAATCTGACATCATGACCATCTCAGGGTGCAAAAACTTGGTTCCAGCATCCCCCCATACTACTTCGGGTGAGACTTCCATCTACGCCCTGCGGGCTGATGCCGAAAGGGCCAGTAGTGTAGGGATTTGTTTGGATGACTAATGTTGAACCTGGATTAGGGCTCATAAATCCAACAAAGGAAATTTGTGCATACGTGACCTTGCAAACACACTCACATGACTTGACAACAAGACGCTTCAAACCGTCAAGACACACATGCTCAACATGACTGGCCAACGGTGCGAGCAACAAGCAGGATGCTTGTGATAGATCATTGGACGACCACGACAGTGCTTGCGCGACAGTGCATACAACTTCATGTGTGAGTGCGACAGATGTTTACATAGTGAACACAACATGTACAGATGAAGCAAAGACCTTGAACATCACCAGAACAAGGCCACAAGAATGACATAACAATCAACATGTGGAAGACGAAAGTTGGTCGAACAAGTGAAAAAGAAGCGCGACATGTAGAAGAAACAATAAAGTGACTTTTCGAGTTTGCACACATGCATGTTACTGAGGACATGATGACATGACAATGACAAGAAGTCCTGGAAACTCAACTAAGAGGTGTACTTCGAGAGAAGTTTCGTACTTACCATACTTACCCTCAATATGATGTTGCATCCGACGGAGTTCATATGTGGTCCTGATCTTTTCCATTACACGGTTCCTTGGTCCTTCTCCTCAACTCCTTAGAAGCGATTTCAACATGTCACCTTTTCTTGTAGTCACTGAAAGGTGGATCTATGCAATTTCAGCGGACAATGATTGCTACTAGAATGAGGCCCTAGGAGGCTCATTTGCACAATTTCTGCATGCAATACCGACAAGAAAACTAGTTTTGAGGCTCTAATCACTGGTACAAGACAAGGGTCCTGGGTGGATACCTCTGAGTAATTTCTTAGTGCAGTGTAGCTGGATTTCTCTGTGCATTTATGGAGAGCAGTGTTGGCTGGGGTCTCTGCGGGTTGCGAGGTTTCGACAGGCAAGGGAGTTTGGTGACTCTGTACACTGTGGGGTTTCAACAGGCAAGGGACAAAGCTTGATGGTTGCAGAAACAAAGCGTATAGTTTTGGGAAGCTGGATGAGTTTGGGTTTCTTGGGAAAATGGCTAAGTGTGAGATTACTGAAACACGTGCAAACATTAATAGGACTCGACTGTGATCACACACAGACACTTAGTGACACAACGTAGACCATCCATAATACATAGGACATACTTTTCTTGATTCAACAACCTTCGTGACATGAGTGTGTGAGGTGAGTGTGAAACATGTTTATGTGATGAAAACCACTGATACGCACACAATTCCCTTGAACCAAGACAACATTCCCTTTGCATGATAAACAACAAACCCTATGCCTAAATATGACACATGTTGCGTGAAGATAATAACACGGACAACTCTTAAGATCAATGAGGGGAGCTTGAAATCATCAACGTTCCAACAAGTGACCAAGGACAATCGATCACAGGATCCGAGGTAAGCTCTAAAATTTGCATGTGATCCAAAATTTTGGAGGGTGGTTATAGCCGCTACAACAATTGGCAACACATTGATAGAACTCCAGCTCTCTAAATGGGCCTTGTTTCGTGAAAAGTGAGTCTAACCCTTCTAGAAGTATTGTTCGATTCTTTGATCATCATGGTTTCCACACTAGCTTGATTGAAATATATAGTCCCTACCATTCTCTTGATCGATTAGCACACATTCCAAGCCAAGTCAACTTATTTTTTTCGATTGGGGATGAGGGGTATATTGGTGCACAAGTGATATGATAGGCAGAGTTTAAGTTTCATCTTTGGTGTTGCTCCGCTGCCAGCAGGCTTGGACAGTACCCCGATGGAGTCACGCAGGAACAAAAGAATCGCTCTGTTACCAACGAGCCTAGTCAGTACACCGGTGGAGTTAATTGCATCACCTCTCTGTGCAGGAATCCTTTCTCTTCTTTCACCTTATTCATTGTCTTAGAATTTTCATATATTCATTTTTTTTTCATTTTTCATTTTTCAAAGAACTGTGCGTAAGAACTTATTTATTTCAGAGGCCAAATAGGGATCCTGACTTATTGAGATAAAAAGAGGTTACTACTTCAGAGAAGTATGTTATGTATACCTCTAACATACTTGTTAAGGTCTTCCCCCTCACCTTACTCTACTTGACTAAGCTGACAAGGGTTAACCCAAAACAACCGTCTAAATTAGGTGGTACTAGTTAGAGCGCAAGTGTTGTGTTTTCACCAAGACTTACTCTGAACAGAACATATTTTCCATCAAGGCATCATCGAATGAAGACAACAAGTTTGTCAAAAATAGAGAGGACAATAGATAAGTAGATGTTGACAGTTTTACAATTCCTCTTAGATTCGTCTGGCTTGTCTCGAGAGCCAAACACGGTTTCACAAGAGGCTAACCTATGGGAACAAGCAAGCGAAGAAAGCAAAAAGAAAAAAGCAGAAGTAAAGTGAAGGAATAAAAAGCAAGAAAAGAAAACAATTAAGTAAAGCCAACAAGAAAGCAAGCCAAAGAAAGTAAGCAAGCAAGCAAACATTCAAACCAGAATGCAAAGCCAAGAAAATAAAGGAAGCAAATACTACTCCTACTCCTATGCTGAATAGTGTATGGGCCTACTTACCTGAAGTGATACTTCCAATGCTGCCACTGGTTCATAAGAAACACAATCAAGTGAACCAAAAAACATAAAAGATATAACAATGAAGACCAACACATTCTGAGTTTAAACACGTCCACAGAGAAAAAATGAGTGTAAGCGCATGACATGCAATCTGTGGATTGCCATGGGGTTGTACGACAGTGAATGCAAATGTTAAGCATACACATACTCTTGACTGTGAAAAGCAAGAAAATGAGAGAAACAAATACAAATTGCATTGTGCATGTGTGCTTGCTGTGTAAGATTCCTCCAAGGCATGAGCGATGGGATCATGTGGTTTGAGTGGAGGAATAAAAATCTGAGTGTTGGATTGATCTTTAGTGTATACAGATGAGTGATAAGGAGCCTCAGGGGTTTCGCAAATTTTATGATCAGAAGTGGGACTAACCTTACGACACCGAGAGCCTGACATAACCATCAACTCAGGCTAAAGTGCCTCGACAACCTATGGGGTATAGATCATCAGAGACCAGTGTCTTAGACATGTTGCTGGTGTGCATGTCGAGTTGCAGTGCTGTTGAGTGATGGATTTCCTCTTGGTGTATCACAACTTTACCTCCACTTGCCAAGGTGTGTGGAGTCTTCGATGGTCATTGGGTTCGATTGATGTTGCATTTGCACGTTGCTCCTTGCTTGTACTTTGGCATGCTTGACATGTTCGTCTGTCTGCGAAAATTGCATGTCCATTCGTTCGTCCCTCCATGAACACATCTTCGCATGTTCATCTGTTCGTCCATCCACGAACACATATTCGCATGTTCGTCCATCCATCTGTCCATCCATTCGTCCATGAACACATCTTCGCATGTTCGTTTGTCTGTCCGTTCATGAACACATCTTTTCATGGTCGTTCGTTCGAAACCACATCTCCTTTCCTGGCTCGTTTGTTTGTCCATTTGCGGACATGTGTTATTGCATGTACTCTCCTCTTCTCATCCCATTTGTCGTCGCATCATGTTTATTCATGTACCTTAATTTGTAGTCACTCATGATGAGATGACATCAAATCCATGAATCTCCTAGTCTACCATGATGCATGATCGTTTTCGGATGTGGGTGACCGGGAGAGAGGACAAGGTTACGAAACTACACGAGGCAAGTTTTGAGTTGGGATGCAGGCTCCAGGCACTACTGGTGAAAACTATGCAGAAGTCATTGGGGACAGAGACGTGCAATCTGGATCGAAAATGACCATCTGTGGGATTTGTCTTAGATGGAGGATAGATCTATGCAATTTCTGGGAGAAGCAGTGCGGGCTGTAGGAAGGCTTGGCAGGAAAAATATGCGCAATTTTCAGAGTGAGCGGGCAGCGGTAACTTGGCAGCGAGAATTGCGCAGTTTCTGGAGGGAACTGACAACAGGATGTTGGGCGCTGCTGGCGGGAAAAACTACGCAGTTGCTGGGAGGCTTACCTATTGACCACCTCTATGCAGTTTCTGAGCTGAGCAGACTATCGGGCTGCAAGAGGCTTGCTCATGAAATATGCACAATTTTCGGGGTGAGCCACCGGCCCGCTAACTGAGTGAATGACTGGGAAAACTGGGCAGTTTTTTGAGGGAGATAGGGGTAGGGACTAGGTGTTTGTCCAGCTTGTCTGCACAATTTTCTCAGTCATCGGGGCGGGGAAGGTCTACAGCCTTGATGCAATTTTTGAGGGGAGTGAGTCTCGGGGTGTCTGTCCGATTGACCAGTAGGAGGGTTGATTGATCGGCTTGTGGGAAGCGCAACTTGGAATGGCTTGTTGGATTCTTCTGCGCTGTTCTGGGTGACAGTTGGTCGAGTCAATGGCGGGTTGAAGGTCCGGCTGTTAGAGGGGGATCCTGTCGTCAAAACTTCAACAAAGTGGCTACGTGTGTGAGTGAGCGAATTTGTGCATACACGACCTTGCAAACACACACTCACATGACTTGATGACAAGACGCTTCAAACAATCAAGACACACATGCTCAACATGATTAACCGACGGTGTGAGAGACAAGTGCGATGCTTGTGATAGATTGTTGGACGACCGTGATGATGCTTACGCGACAATGCATGCAACTTTGTGTGTGAGTGCGACAGATGTTTACATAGCAAACACAACATGTACACATGAAGCGAAGACCTTGAGCATCACTAGAACGAGGCCACAAGCATGACATAGCAATCAACATGTTGAAGATGACAGTTTTTCGAATAAGTGAAAAAGAAGCGCGACATGTAGAAGCAACACATAAAGTGACTTTTCGAGTTTGCGCACATGCATGTTATTGAAGACAGGATGATATGACAATGACAAGCAGTCCTGCAAACTCAACTAAGAGGTGTACTTCGAAAGATGTTCTGTACTTACCATACTTACCCTCAAGATGATCGTACATTCGATGAAGTTTTCATGCGGTCCTGATATTTTCCATTACTCGGTTCTTTGGTCCTTCTCCTCAACTCCTTAGAAGTGATTCCAACATGTCACGTTTTCCTATAGTCATTGAGAGGTGGATCTATGCAATTTCAGCGGATAGTGACTGTTGCCAGAATGAGGCCCTGGGAGGTCCGTTTGCGCAATTTTTTCATGTAAGACCGACAGGACAACTTGGAAAACACTGCGCACTTTTGAGTCTCAAATCACTGTTGCGGGACAAGGGTCCTTGGAGGATACCTTTGCACAATTTCTAAGTGCATTGTAGCTGGACTGCTCTGCGCATTTCTGGAGAGCAGTGCTCGGTGGGGCCTCTGTGGGTTGTGGGGTTTCAATAGGCAAGGGAGGTTGGTGTCTCTACAGACTGTGGGGTTTCAGCAGGCAAGGGAGGTTGGCGTCTTTGCACACTGTGGGGTTTCAGTAGGCAAGGGATGATGCTTGATGGTTGCAAAAACAAAGCGTATAGTTCCAGGAAGCTGGATGAGGCTGGTTTTCTTGGGAAAATGGATAAGTGTGTGATTAGTGAAACATATGCAAACATTGATAGGACTCGACCGTGATCGCACACAGACACTTAGTGACACAATGTAGACCATCCAGAATACATAAGACATACTTTTCTTGATGCAAAAACCTTCGTGACTTGAGTGTGAAACATGTCTATGTGATGACAACCACTCATACGCACATAATTCCCTTGAAGCAAGACAACATTCCCTTTGCATGATAAACAAAAACCCCTATGCCCAAATATGACACATGCTCCATGAAGATAAGAATATAGACAACTCTTAAGATCAAGGAGGGGAGCTTGAAATCATAAGCATGCCGACAAGTGACCAAGGACAATCGATCGCAAGATCCGAGGTAGGCTCTAAAATTTGCATGTGAGCCAAAATTTCGGTGGGTGGTTGTAGCCACTACAACAGGTTGTTACAGGGAAAGTTAATATGGCCTTTCTGCAAGGAAGACAAGTATTTCGTCATGGAAGATGAAGCCATAGGAAAATCATACTATGCTTTGATGTTACAAAGGAACATTGTGTAGTGTATGTTAGAAGAGAACGAAGAAGATGTATCATCTTTGCCCGCTTATTGCAATCATTATCGATTTTGGACATTGCTAATGAAGGCTAAAGAAGATTTTGGGTTTGCTCGCAGATGGGCTCACTCTTCCTTGTGATGAAGTTGCTTTCCAGCATTCGATGACCATGTTTGGGAAAAAGGACCAACCAACACCTGCAAATTTGAATCTGGATAAAATCATTGATAGCCATTCTAAAAAGGGAATGAACTCCACAAATAATTTTTACTAACTGATCCAATTTATCGTTGTAGTGCACTCCTTTTAAGATTTCCTTAAAAAGATGAAATGTGCTTGAACCTTATGGGGTTTGTTCAACTTCTAGTTGCAAGGTAGCAGAGCCAATTCACTAAAAATCTAGCCTATTTTGACCAAAAGTCGGTATTGATAGGTGTTAATTTGATATAAAAAGAATGACTAAACCTTGTATCTATATTTTGGGTTAGCATGGTTAAAGTTAATTCAAATGTGACTAACGGTTGAGAGATTTTCTAATGGAAGCATGCATAATGGTAAACCACATTAAAATTTCACAAAATATACTATTGCATATGTGATTTGACCATTACATTATATTTACATGTTCCATCGTTATACTTGCTTTTTACTTCGAATACTTTTTTTAATCAACATTCACAAAATTCCATTTTGTGTAATAAATAGCCTTAGTGAACCTGCACTTGGATTAATTCTTTCCGTCATTAAAAGGGTAGCAGATTCAATTAATAACAAGTTAGCCAAATCCATTTTGTCTAACAAACAACCTTAGGGAACTTGCAGTTGGATTAATTCTTTCCGTCACTAAAAATATAGTAGATTCAATTACTAACAAGTTAGCCAAAGGGATTTACTTCTAGCTGGATCAAATCCCCTACCCAACAAATAGAACTTCACACCGATGTATTGTTTTTTAACTCTATTGATCTTTTAGATAGACAAATTGGAGTTAGAGTAGCGTTACTAATCCCTATGTTTTGTGTTTATCTCATTTAATTTTAATATGCATTGTCCCCATAATGATTGGAACAGTTGACAACAGTCAATTTTGTTTTTATGTTTCTTTTTTTAAATCAAAACATTGTGAAAAATAAAAATAATAACAAGATGTGTTAATAAAATTTTGTGCCAACAATATTTCCAACAACTAGATAATATGTTAATACAATTTTGTAATGATTTTGTGAATATTTTGATATATTTTTAATATATTTGAGTAGTTACAATCTCAATACATGATATTAGACTTTTAATATAGATATATATTTCTTTCAAACTATAATTCCCTCTAATTACATAATTTTAGAGTTGTAGAATTGTTGGCTTAAAATGTTGAAATAAGTAAATATTTCCCAAGTAGTTGTGAAATTATGTGTGTCTCGAAACTATTAACACGTTCTAAAATATATGAACTTGAATTCTCCCCAGGAAAAAGCTATCCAAAATAATCGGATTTATGGTTGTAGTTCCATGGAAATGTGTAAATAATCAATATGACAGGTCATTTTTAAACTCAATTTTGATAGATTATGTAACTCATTTTCATGTGAAAGCGTAAGTGAAATTTTAATGGCAAATCATTTTAAGTTAATTTTATTTTAAATATTACTATAATTTTATTGAAATAAATAAAAATATAATATAAGTTTAATTACAATATGGTATAGCACATTAGAAAATAATGAAAGAAAAATTTCAAATCATTTAGATTCATTTTAAATTTTATTATAATTTTTAT
>APFE031037733.1:91072-131643 GCA_000404065.3 Pinus taeda
TGGCAGATCCTTTATCTTATCGCAGAAATAGAGATGTAGACTTTTGAGCTTTTGGAGGAACCTCAACGGTGGTATGCTCTCCAGCTCCCTGCAATTATTGACACTCAAACTCTCTAAAGAAAGCAAATGTTCCACACCTGGCAGATCCTTTATCTTATCGCAGAAATAGAGATGTAGGCTTTTGAGCTTTTGGAGGAACCTCAACGGTGGTATGCTCTCCAGCTTATTGCAATGCCAGACAACCAAACTCTCTAAAGAAAGCAAATGTTCCACACCTGGCAGATCCTGTATCTTAGGGCATTTCCCAACCCATAGGGTTTTGAGCTTTTGGAGGAACCTCAACGGTGGTATGCTCTCCGGCTTATTGCAATGCCAGACAACCAAACTCTCTAAAGAAATCAAATGTTCCACACCTGGCAGATCCTTTATCTTATCGCAATCGTTAACTCCTAGCATTTTGAGCTTTTGGAGGAACCTCAACGGTGGTGTGCTCTCCAGCTCATTGCAATGACTGACCTCCAATCTTTGTAATGAAGTCAAGTGTTCTAAACTTGGTAGCGTTTGCATACGCCAATCGCTGATACGTAGAGCTTGGAACTTTTTGAGCTGCCCCAACCCTGGTATACTCTCGAACTGCAATCGAGAAAGAGTCAACGTCTCCAAAGACGTCAAATGTTCCAGACTTGGCAGCTCTCGTAACCTATACAATCTAGAAAGGTTTAGTTTCCGGAGCTTTGTGAGCGACCCCAACGTTGGTATGCTCTCCAACCTCTGGCATTCTGTATTATCCGAAGTCTGCACGATGCAGCATTCTGTAATATCCAACGTTTGCAAAGAAGTCAAATGTTCCAAACTTGGCATCCTCTATAGCCTTACGCATCCAACCTCGAGTATCTGGAGCTTTTTTAGCTGGGCCAACCCTTGTATGCTGTGCAGCTCATCGCATCTCATAATGTTTAACGTCTTCAAAGAAGTCAAATTTTCCAAACCCAAGAGCGATTTTATCTGCCAACAACCACTAGCATCTAGTGTTTGGAGCTTTGAGAGCTGCCCCAACTCTGGTATGCTCTCAAGGTTCGGACACTCACTAACATTTAACGTTTCCAAAAACGTGAGACGTTCCACGCCTGGCAGCTCTCGTATGTCATTGCATCCACTAACATTTAATATCTGGAGCTTTGTGAGCTTCCCCAACTCTGGTATTCCCTGAAGCTTCTTGCACTCACTAACATTCAACTTCTTCAAAGAAGTCAAATATTTCAAACCTGAGAGCCGTTGTATCTCGCACCCATCAACATCTAGTGTTTGGAGCTTTCTGAGCCGCCGCCCCAACCATCCTATGTTCTGAAGATTCTTGCACCCACTAATATTCAACGTCTCCAAAGACGTTAGAAGTTCCACACCTGGCAGCTCTCGTATCTCATAGCATCTACTCAAATTTAATATTTGAAGCTTTCTGAGCTTACGCAAGCCTCTTATCCTCTGCAACTCCTCGCATCCACTGACATTCAACGTCTTCAAAGAGGTCAAACGTTCCAAACCTAAGAGCCATTGTATCTCACAGCACCCACTAACATCTATTGTTTTGAGCTTTGTGAGTAACCCCAAACTTGGTAATCTCTGCAGCTTCTTGCATCCACTAACATTCAACGTCTTCAAAGAGGTCAAACGTTCCAAACCTAAGAGCGATTGTATCTCACAGCACCCACTAACATCTATTGTTTTGAGCTTCGTGAGTAACCCCAAACTTGGTAATCTCTGCAGCTTCTTGCATCCACTAACATTCAACTTCTTCAAAGAAGTCAAATGTTCCAAACCTGAGAGCGTATGTATCTCTCTGCTTCCACTAACATCTATGCTCTGGAGCTTCTCGCATCCCCTAACATTAAAAGTCTCCAACGAGGTCAAATATTTCAAGACTGGCAACGCCTGTATCTCACTGCAGCCACTGACATCTAGTGTTTGGAGCTTTGTGAGCTGCCCCAACCCTCCTATGCTCTGGAGTTTCTGGCACCCGCTAACATTAAAAGACTCTAAAGAAGTCAAATTTTCCAAACCGGGCAGCAATTTTATCTCAGTGCATCCACTAACATTTAACTCTGGGAGTTTTGTGAGCTGCCCCAACCCTGGTATGCTCTGGAGCTTCTCACATCCGCTAACAATAAACGTCTCCAAAGAATTCAAATGTTTTAAACCTGATAGCCATTTTATCTGGCTGCATCCACTAACATCTAGTATTTGGAGCTTTATGAGCTGCCCCAACTCTGGTATGCTCTCGAGATTCTTGCATCCCCTAACATCTAACGTCTCCAAGGAAGTGAAATGTTCCAGACCAGACAGCTCTCGTATTTCACTGCACCCTTCCAGAGATAGATACTTGAGTACAGTTAAATTCCCGAATGATTTTGGAAGCATCTGCAAGCAAGAAGCGCCTTTCAAATCGAGATATTGGAGGTTTGCTAGATCTCCGAAGGAATCGGGCAGCGACATCATTCCTGAGCACTCTGTCATCTCTAAGTATTTCAACGAGCGCAGCCGACAAAATTCTTCGGGCAAAACTCTGAATGGGAGTGGTCCAGAATATTTCACTACAATCTTTTCAAGGAGCTCCAGTTGACCTATGGACTGTGGAAACAGTGAAAGGGGGGCGCAGATATTTAGCTCCCGCAACTGGAGAGGAACCTGCGATGTTTAGATATCAACTATCAGACGATTTTCATCAACGAAATGAAATGAAACGAAGGAATAATGAACACAAAAATTTACCAAACCTGAGATTCAGTTTGCCACAATTCTGTTAGTTTGCTTCCGTCCACTTCTAAAACGCGTAATTTCTCCATGGAAATCCAGGAAGGAAGAGAAGAGTGGGTGCACTTATGCCACTTTAGCCATAAGAGATCAGCTGATCCCACCCTAGTCAATATCTTTTCTACATAACCACCTTGAGCTGCAAGAAATTTCAAATTGCTGGAACCACTAAACGTCTCACCACTCTGTTTGCAACATGGCATTTCAGTTTCATCTCCGGGGTCTCCATTCATTGTAATTCCACGGAATTGGGCTAGTTCCTGTTCAATCATGATAACTATAAAATACAGAGATGCATTTCTCTTAAGAATAAATGGAAATTCAAAGGTATTAAGCCGTTTACAAAGGTTTGAAGGATTGCAGAAGCACTTACAGATGACGATTTCTCAAGCAAATCATTGATCTGCTTGGTCTCCTCCTGATGCCAAAGCCGACGTGGCGTTAATCCGTTAGCCTTATTTCTTCCATAATTTTGCAGGAGTTCATTCATTTCTATTTTACTGGTCACCTGCAATAGACATCTGTTCTCTAGCTTCTCAAGTCCTTCCATGCCGAATATCCTTGTTGCGCTATCACTGTCTTCACCTATGAAGAAGCAAGCAACATCTAAGAATATTTGTTGTTCCACTTCATTAAGTGAATCATAACAAATATTAAGTTTATGCTTTATCTCGCCAGGTAGTATGCAGTTGTGTCGAAGTTGATTCGATTGCTCTTCCCAGACAGATCTGTCTTTTCCACTCAGACGCTCCCCTAGTTCTTTCAACGGTAGTGGCAAACCATCACAGGCCATTACAAACTTTTCTACCAGAGATTCAAATAGCGGATCATCAGAAGGGTGTCGTGGAAACGGGGGATCCAAGCCATAGGAGAGTAAAAGGTTCTGGAAATCTTGTATATTTAGTCCAAGTAGATGATCAATTGACGGGTGTCGTAGATT
The DNA here is from genome assembly GCA_000404065.3 of Pinus taeda. Lineage (NCBI taxonomy): Eukaryota > Viridiplantae > Streptophyta > Pinopsida > Pinales > Pinaceae > Pinus > Pinus taeda. The sequence goes on from APFE031037733.1 coordinate 94,821, forward strand.
CGGGAGATTGAAGGCATAGGAGAGTAAAAGCTTTCGGGAGTCTTCTCTATTTAGTCCGGCCAGATGATAAATGGATGAATCTGAGATGCCTGACATATTAAGGACATCCTTGGCACTAGAGGTAACCAAAATCAAGCTTTTTGGGTGAAGGACATTCTTGATTGGCAATAGCGCAACAAGTTGATCCACATGATCAACTTCATCTAATATTACGGCGAGAGCGTCACAAGACGGGAGATGCTGTTTGACACTCTCAACTTCGATATTGGGACTATGTTTGAAGTCCTCAATGACCTTACCTTCCAAATCTTTTAGAGCACGTTCTCTCAAATTAAGCAAAACTGAGGATTCTTTGAATTTTGATATCTTACAAAATTCTTTCGCCAGCGTTGTTTTCCCAATTCCGACAGCACCCAGAATTACCACAACCTTAGCCTCCTCCACAGGCTGCTCCTCTTGCTGCGATAGCACCCAATTTTCAAAAGCTTCTAATTTTTTGGTCAGCCCAATGTAATACCCTTTCACGTAATACTCTTCCATGGACGTCCTCTGGATGACTTTGAATTGCTTTGAAACATCTTCGTCGAGAATACTTTCCACCCCAATGTAATACTCTTCCACAGGCGTACTCTGGATGACTTTGAATTGCTTTGAATCATCTTCGTCGAGAATACTTTCCACCGCTCTTTGCACTTCGTAGCTTTGCCTGAACACTGCTGATGGTTCTGGAATATATTCCAACACGCTTTCCACAATCTTAATCATGAGCGCCTCTTTGTTCTCCTCTTTGTTCCTGAATATTCAGTTAAGAGTAAAATAATTTAATAAGCAGTGAGAAACACACTCGAGTGATATGTAGCTATTATTCCAACAAATTGAAAACTAACACTTACAAGGATGGGAAAGTCTGAGCTATTTCCATTGCAGATTGGCTATCCAACCGGTATGAAGTATAGTAAACTATGCGTCCAATTTGCAGAGCAAAATTAATGATTAATTTTGCTCCATGCTTATTAGATACCTGGAATTTGCAATGAAACAGGATGCTCTGGGAAAAGATTATAAGAATTCTTACCCGGCCAGCATCAAATCATCCGATTTTGGGACATTGGCAAGCGCGCCTCTCTATCTCTTTATAGTCTCTCTGTCATGTCGCCCTTTCTCTAGGTGGGAGAGCAGGGTTTTATCGTAAAGTTTATCAAAATCGGCAGGCTTCACTTTATAGAAAACTGGAAGAATTTTCGCCCCGCACGTTTGCATAAGAGTGAGTTCGTCCAGACACCAAGAAGATTCTGGAAATCTGGGAGAAAATATAACAATATTGACAGAGGCGAATTGAATAGCCGCCGCTATTTGAGGTTCAATCCGGTGTGCCGCCACCAATTCTGGCTTGTCCAGAAATACTCGTAACCCTCGAAGGCCATGAAGGCGACCGTAAAGAGGTTCGGCGAATTCCTCCTTCGTTTCTCCACGATGACATATGAAAACATGGTAAAACCAGGTTTTCCTCACGCTTTCCACTCTTTTCACGATTTTGCACAAGAGCTCCTCCTCGCCCCTAAATATTCAAACAGAGTGTAAAATAAGCAGTGAAAAACGGTTTTATATATCTAAGTCACTAGGGTGAGAAACCCCTGTCAATCTACCAAATTGAAAACGATTAACGATTCGAATTGTGAGAGATGCTTACCCATTACGCTTCTTCAGCTCGAAACCCTTTCGGTAGGAAACATGCTCCAGAGCTTTTCTCCAAGCCTGCATAGTTTGCAAGGGGTATGATCCCTCATGGGCACGCAGCCATTGAGCGTATGGCCCCTTACCACCTTCGCCCGTGTACCTAAGATGAGAAGGTTCCACTTGGTAAAACACAGGGAGAATGGGCGCCTCCGACTTTGTCATCTGGACGAGCGTATCCATGCACGATTTACAAGAAACATAATTTTCAGAAAATATGGCGATCTGGAGAGAGGCTAGTGAAATGGCAGCTTCCTTGCGAGGCCTAACCTCCTCTTTAGACGGGTCCAGGAAAACGTACAATCCAGGGAAAACAAGACGCCTGCAGAGTTCGATGGCGAAGTCTCTGGTTTCCTCCTCATAATGGTGAACAAATATGTCATAATGGACATCATGAGTCGACGGAGAGAAAGGGGCAGTGGAGGAGGAAGCAATGTCATGGTGATGATGGGTGGGTGTTATTTCTGCCATAGAAATTGTAAAGAATAGATGTATAGAAGAAAATTTGAAATGATGATGGGCAGCGGTGTACTTAGATCGCTGGAGGAATGTGTTGTAGGCAACAGCAGATATCTCTGGCCAAAATGATTATGCGCAGTAGTGTAGTTAGATCGCTGGAGGAATGTGTGTAATTAGATCGCTGGAGGAATGTGTTGCAGGCCTGTAGAGATCTCTAGCGAAAATGATGATGTGCAGTAGTGTAGATAGATGGCTCGAAGTGTTCTAGGCGACTGCATTAATCTATTGCAAAGGTGTTAGAAGTATTGGGCAGCTGTCACATTTGTTCTAATGGGCGTCTTTATGGACTGGATGGGCAGCTGTCACATTTGTTCTAATGGGCGTGCTTTATGAGTTGCATGTGTACCGTTGGATTTAAATGAGACACATCCCACTACGCAGAACAATAAAGACTCCGTATGTAGGTGTTTAGTGCTACTTTCATTATGGGATAATGGATTCCTAAGATGGTGACATGTTAGTGTTATTTTCACAATGGGAATACATGATTGGCGAACATAAAATATAGAGGTAGAATTATTTACTCAGGCGCCCGCGGTTTAAGCTTCTGTGTCATCTATTCTTTTTACAAATGTAATCGGCGTTGAATAAAAATAAATGTTCGGTAAATTTTACATGTAAATGCTTTAGTTAGTTATCATAAATTCTTGACCGGTTGAAATATAGGTTTAATGCAGAGTATGCCAATGAAACCTAAATATTTAAATTATTTATCCTAATTTATTTATTTATTCTTATTTATTTATTTATTTATTAAAATATATGTTTAATGTAGAGGAAGTCAAAGGTCATTATTCAAATTTAAAAATGTGCCCTTTTCCAAATTTTTGAATAACTATAATGTTTTTGTTTTCCCAAAGAAAGCCATATAAAAATAAGTTGTTATTTATTCCAATTCTATTAATAAATTATTTATGAAAATTGTTTTATTGTTTTTTTTATTTTATATGGAATATTTAGTAAATTTGTCATTACTAGTTATTAATGGATAGTTTTTTTAGATTTCTATTAATTTGTTTTTCACACCAAATATATTTTGTCACTATTTATAGTTGAATATTTAAAATTCAATTTTGTTATTTATTATTACTATTAAATTTAATTTTCGTAAAATAATTAGTTGAGTTTTTAGTAATTTATATTTTTCAATTAGTATCAATTTTTTTTAATTCATTTCTTTTATTCCATTTTTGTTTGCTTTTTTTTTTTTTCTACATTGCATTTCATGATTATATTTTTTTCTCCAACATTTTCAATTTAAGATGACAAAAAAAAGAAAGAAAGAAAGAAAAAAAGAAGCTAAAAAATAAATTCAATATAATTTTTTAATTTAGTTTATTACTTTTTAATTTGACTTGTTATAATTTTTTATTTTTTTTTAATATGGGCTTTTTCCTCTATTTTAAATTCCAATTTCATAAATTATATTTTTTTTCTAGTTATTTATTATTTGACCTTTTTTTCTATAACTTTCTATAATTTTCTTTACCGGATGCAACAACTATACAATAATATATAGCTACTAAATTTTAGGATGAGTATTTATTCCTAACTTTATTGAATTTGTTTTATTTAGGCATGGCTTTTATAATTTGTGTGTCTAAGTATATAAAAAATTCAAGAAATCGACCTTGTTACAAGAAATTGAATTCAAGAATTCAAGAAATTGATCTTCTTGAATGGTCCACACTTAAACATGAGCCCAAAAAAATTACAGATATAACCTTAAATACACAGATGCAGCATAAATAACACTTCATTTCATTAATATCAAATACTGAAATATGCTTACAAACACAATGGAAATAAGACTAGCTCAGGCAATGGTAGCTTATCTCTAAGAAGAGATGTGGTGGCTAAATGCCTCTAAACTGTGTTACAATGAGGCTCATAGGCCTATTTATTATTGAGAAAATATGAAAACCCCTTGACATCCAAAAAACTAATCATAGGAGATGAAGCACCAAACTATGGGCCCAGTTTGGGTAAATCGGTACATCAACTTTCCAAGGTCATAACCTCGTCAGAAAGATCTATCCCAGGACTACAAATTTTGAGTGTCCAACAATGATCAAACCCCCATGTTGGCCCCGATTTTCCCAAAAAATGTTGTTTAGAGCCTCAAAACGACTTTAGAAGTTCAGGACTCGAAAAACTACCAAAAATAGTAAATTGTGCTACAATTAAGGAAACAAAAAAAACTTAAAGAGACAGTGGTGGGGGTCCAAGTGGAATAGGCAGGTGGCCACCAACATCCACCTGGATCAGTTCTTTCCCATAAGAAGTAATGGTCCCCATTGCGTTGAGTGCCTCCATGAAATGGGGAAACTTCTATTGAACTTGGTCCGTGGTGAGTCACTTGCCTTGGTGTAGGAGTTCGTCAACTTTCACAATCCGATGTAGTTGGATCTTCTGTTGGCGATTGTTCTTGACCTGTGTGTCCATAATCCGCTCAATTGTGTCTTGTTCCATGCAGTCTGGGTTTAAGTCTATTCGTGTGAGTTGTTTTGCAACGTCTGATGTGTCCAGTAATGGTCGGAAGTATGGTCGAAGGAGGTCCACATTGAACACTGAGTCCAGGCCATTGAAGAGGGAATGTTGAGCTCAAAAACATTGTCTCCCACAGCCATGGTAATAATGTAAGGACCATATCAGGGTGCTATGAGCTTCCGATGGGCTATGGTAAGGCGTTCTTTCTACAAATGCAACCAAACTTTGTCACCCATCTGAAACTTGTGTGGCACCCAATGTTGGTCATGTAGTCACTTGTACTTAGCATTTGACTTCTCCAAGACGTCATGAACCTAATGGTGGATGTGTTGGATGCATTCAATAAATCTGGTCACTTTATCAACCTCAGATAATACATGTGTGGATTCTGTCCATGTAGTTGCATGAGGCATGTAAACATCAATCAAACACAATGGTTGAAATCCTAGACCCACTTGAAAGGGACTACGACTAGTCGGGCTCTGGAGAGCTCTATTATAATTGTGTTGCACATAAGGAAGACTCTCATCCCAGGTTTATGGATGCTTGGAGTTGTACATGTGAATTGTGTGCACTATCATCTTATTGATGACTTTCGTCTGGACATCGGTCTAGGGATGGAAGATAATCAACTTGGTTAGGTTGGTGTCCAATAGTTTCCAGAGGCTTGACCAGAATGTGTTAAGGAACCTACTATCTCGATCTGATATAATGGTCTATGGGATCCCAAAATATACCCATACTTGTTCAAAGAAGAGTTTGGTAGTTTCCACTGCTCTTATACTCTTCTTGCAGGCCACCAATATATCCATCTTAGAAAATCTATCCACGACCAAAAATACATAGTAATTACCATGCTTGGTAGAAGGGAGGCCAAACATATAGTCCATGAAGATGGATTCCCACGATTGGCTGGGAGTAGGCAAAGGAGTGTACAAGCCTTGCTTCTTGAGGGTTGGCTTGGCGATGGCACAGGCACTGTAGAATCTGATATATTTCCCAACATCTAGTTGGAGTTTGGGGCAATAAAATTACTTTTGTAGTATAGCCACAATTTTATCCACACCAAAGTGTCCTGCGACCTGACTGTAGTGCACCTCCAAAATCATCTTCGCACACTCGCTTCAAGGAACATAAAGGTGGCCTAGGTAGCACAATAATGTGTCATGGAGGTGGAAATTAGGAGCTTGCTTTCAATCTATTAACATATGGTATGTGGAAGCAACTCTGGATCATTTTTTTAAAGTTGCGGCCATCCAGAGGTCTCGTGGCCACAAGAGTTGAGAACAATAGTCAGTGCTGCAACTGGGGGTCGACTGAGGTAGTGTGCAACATTATTGGTGTTGCCCTTTTTGTATTTAATGTTCTAGTGGAATTGTTGCAGATATGTAGACCACTTCTAATGGCGATCATTTTGTAACTTCCTTTGTGTCCATATAAAATAAAGTGGTCGATGATTGGTGTGGATGACCGTCTCCTTCCCTACAATGTAATGCTTCCATTGCCGGAAAGCCTACACGATGGAATACATTTATTTATCATAGGTGGGGTACTAATAAAATTTATCGAAAAGTGTCTCACTGTGATAGACCACTGAATGCCCATGCTAGGTGAGGACTACACCAATAACATAGTTTCAAGTGCTTGTCTCGATTTCAAATGATTGTTGTTGGTCTAGTAGTGTAAGTACCGGTGTAGAGTAGAGTTAGTGCTTCAACTCAATGAATGCCTTATGTTGGGACTCTGACCAAGAAAAATTTTCTTTGACCCCGCTCTTAGTAATCTGACTCAAAGGCCAAGTGATATGGGAGAATCCTAACATGGACCTCCGATAAAAAATTTCAAGACCCAAAAAGATGCGAAGCTCCATTAGAATGGTCACGACTGGCCAATCCCGAATGACTTGGATCTTAGTCAAATCCACATGCACACCACACTCATCTATGATGTAACCCAAATATTCGACCTGGCTCATTCCAAAGGTGCATTTCTCCAAGTTGGCACATAGTTTGTGTTTTCGAAGGGTTTGAAGGACCCGCCGAATGTGTTGCAAGTGTTCTTCCCAACTCTTATTGAAGATGAGGATGTCATCCAGATAGGAAACCACGAATGAGTTGGTGAAGGGTCGTAAGATGTCATCTATTAGCCTCATAAAAGTATCAGGGCCATTTGTCAACCCGAATAGCATAACCAACCATTCAAAAAGGCCTTCCTTGGATTTGAAGGCGGTCTTCCATATATTTGTAGACTCTATTGGAACCTGGTGATAGCAAGACTTCAAATCGATCTTGTTGAAATACTTATCCCCCATGAGTTGGTCCAGAAGGTCATCAATCTGTGGGATTGGATACTTGTTCTTGACAGTGATTTTGTTTAGTGCCTGATAATCAATGCAGAGCCTCCAAGTCCCATCCTTATTCTGTGCAAATACAATTGGGCTCCCACAAGGTGAGGAACTTAGTCAGATGTGCCCTTTTTGCAACAACCCCTGGATTTTCCACTTGATCTCTTCATTTTCCATAATGGAGCGGTGATATATCAGCCAATTGGACAAAGGTTCTCTGGGAGTCAGATCGATCGAATGTGTGACCTGAAAGTGCAAGGGTACCCCTGTGGGCGAGGAGAAGATATCCTTGTATTCTTCCACGACTGTATCCACCCACTTCTGCTACGTGGAGGAACCCTTCCCAGGGGCCATGGATGTGGCTATGACCTTCGCCTTATTTTGAGAGTGAATAAAAAAGAAAACAAATTTCCCAGTTTGGGAGATGATCTTACTGCATTTCTTAGTAGATATCAAAGAGATGGAAGTAGGTGGGGCTACCTCCAGTATCCTATATAACTTACTACGCAAATAAATAATAATAGAGCGGAGTCTAGAATCATATAGATCATGTTGGTTCCACAAGTATGGTTGTCCTAATAATACATCACAAACTTCAAGAGGAGCAACATCACACAATACCTCATCCATGAAGGGCTTGATGCTGCACTGTTGGCTGACACAGAGATCTCGTCCTTGGTGAAGCTACATGATGGTGTATGACTGGAGATGTGTTGTAGTCGGTAGGCCTAGCCACTTTATGACCTTTGCTGAAATAAGGTTCTTTTTGCTCCTGTTGCCGACAATGAACTACAATGGAGAACCCTTCATCCACACATGTGAGTGGAATATGCTTTCCTCCTCCTCTGGATCTTTAGGCTCAATATTCTGGATCTTGGTGGTGGCCACAATGGCACTGGGCTTTGCGTTAATGATCTTCTTCCATTTATCATTCTCCTTGTCGGGTTCTAACTCAGAGTCGGAACATGCGTCTGACTCAAAATCCTTCATCTTGACCTCCATTGACTGCTTGGCCCGACACTCACTTGTGTTGTGAGTGGAGCTCTTATGGAACTGACACCACTTTCTTATGTCCTTCTTTGTCTTCGTGGTGTTTTTCTTTGCTTGCGGCTTCAATGGGTTATCCTGGGTCGCGCCGCTTTGGCTTTTCCTTTTCCTCTGCAGTTTAGGGGCACCTCTCCCTTGCTTCGGATTCATAGATCCAAAGTCTCACTTTTTTTTGTTTAAACTTATGCTCAAGCTTGATAGCGTATCGATACGCCATGCCGAGCGAGGAGATGTCTAAGAACTCCATCTCATCCTAGATGTACCTATGTAGGAAACCATAGTACTTGAGTGCCAAATATTTCTTAGAATCCTTGATACCCAACTTCATGTGAAGGATATGAAAAAGATTGGTAAACTCTGACATGTCTTGGTCCCTTCCCTACCATAGCATGGTCCACTTTATGTATTTATCCTCATAGCTCTCAATAAGATAATACTGCTCCTTAATGGAATCTCGAAACAAATTTCAAGTGGGTGCGACCGAAGATAGTGAGGGTTTACTTTCATCATTCTTCTCACAGTAGGTTTCCCACCAATCCTTAACGTGGGGGGCAACTTTGAGAAGTGCAAAAGTAATATTTTCCCAGTTGGAAAAATCATGAACAAAAAAATACCCTTCTAGCATATTTAACCATTAATCTACGACGTCCACACCTATCTAAACCTCAAATATGGGGATGTGAAAGTTAACTTGTACCGTAAAGGGCATGGCACTTTTAAGGCAGTTTTTGGAAGGAGAATCGTTGCCCTTAGGTAGCCACTAAAGGATCTGGGCAAAGTTTTCTATCATTGTGTTCCTCTCCCGCTCGAGGGCTTCTTCAAGCAAGATTTTGAAAGGATCTCGTACCCCCTCGTCTTTCTTCTCTTCTACCATGGGAGGCCATGAGGATTTGTGAGGCTGGTATTGCAAATATTCGACCAATTCGAGCCCTAACTCCTTATATCCCGACCTTGTTGGGGGCATGCAAATAAAAATAGAGAAAGAGCAGACCACTCTGATACCATTGACCCAAATTTAAATATCAATGCAACAAGTTACATATCTAACCATAAATATAGAGATGCATAAAGACAACACATCATTTCATTAATATCAAATACTGAAATATGCTTACAATCAGAATGGAAATAAGACTAGCTCGGGCGATGGTAGCTTATCTCTGAGAAGAGATGTCGTAGCTACACGCCTCTGAACTGTGTTACAATGAGGCTCAGTGGCCTATTTATAATTGAGAAACAACGAAAAAAACTAAACATCCAAAAACCTAACCATAGGGAGATGAAACACCAAAACTATGGGCCTCGTTTGTGTAAATTCATACATCAACTTCCTAGGGTTGTAACTTTTCCATATGATTTTTGCTTGACGAGCACAATACCTTGCTAGAAATATCAATCTGAGGACTACATCTTCTGAGTAGCTAACATGTGGCCAAAATCTATTGGCCCTAATTTTCCCAAAAAATGTCATTTAGGGCCTCAAAACGGCTCCCAAAGTTCAAGACCCAAAAAACTACCAAAAATGGTAAATTGTGCTACAATTAAGGAAACTAAAAAAATGAAAGAGACAATGGCAGGTGTCCATGTGGAATATGCAGGTGGCCACCAGCATCCATCTAGATCCTTGAATTAAGAATTCATTTTTTTTTTTTTGTGATTAATGTTTGGGTGTATCTATTTTTGTAGGTCAAAGGAGGATTTGAAACTCCAATGCAATGCACTGGAGCTTTTCATTTCATTTTAGAGGATTCAAATTCTACGATGCAGAGGCTCGGGTATGGGATCCAAACTAATTCTACAAATGTGGGATATTACTAGGATCTCACTTTGAATTTCCATATTTTGCTTCAAGTCGTTGCAGAACAAGAGATTGCTCGACATTTATTAAGAGATTAGTCTTCAGTTTCTCATATATTTAAATTGTTATTTTTTTTAAGTTCTTTTACCTTATTTACTCGAACCAAACACAAACGATTGGTCTCGGTTACCATTCAAAAATATAATGTGTGAATTTCGTTAAAGTTGTTTAATTTACTACAACTTTATTCTTGGTTTTATTCAAAGTGAATGTGTCAAATTCAGCCAATTTAATACTAAATCACAAATCATAGACGCGTGTATAATATTTGGAAAATATTTGAAAATGGGTTTTATTTATTTTAATATTTAATTTATTTTTAATGAATTCTTTAGTTTTAACGACATGAAATATTTTATGAACTAAGTATTTTGATTATAAACTAAGTGTTTTAATATCTATCTATAGTTACTAGTGATTTAATTTATATAAATGTGTTAGTTATAATCTATTTGTTAAATTAATAGTAAAACAAGTGTTATTATGTATGATTCACAAATATTAATTAACTCGTCTTTACAATTTAATTTTAAAATTAATTTAATACTAAATCAAAAATTATAAATCATGCTAACTCCATTTTTCCCTGCAAAAGAAAGCAATCATGTTTAAAGAAGGAAGCCATTTGAGAGATACCAATAAAAGTTTTGTTCCATATTCCCTTATCTTGCTTGCCACAAACACAATTGCATTCAACCCTATATCAATCATGTACAATGCTCATGAACTTTGTAGGAGAAAAAATGTTGTGCAAATAAGTTTCTTGGAATTGACATTTGATTTACTTGAAACTAGGTTTCTCCATATCAATTTGAAAAAACACTGCCAAAGAAATAAAGTTTCATTACCACCAATGATGTAAAGTGCTCACCAAAAATCACCATTTTAGCACAACATTTTCACTTTCATTTCTATTTTTTAGTGAAAGCTTTAATTGATCAACTCACAACTTTTCAAGAATTCATACTCTAAATAGCTATTTAAACTAGAAGGAGGTACTAGATACTATGTAGCACTTGTTTATCTCAATTCCACTAATAAATTCATTTTTCTACCCTTCTTCTTCATTTTTCTTCTCATATGAATATATTATTATAATTTTGAATGTGTTGTGCTTCAAGAAATATAATTAATAGTTTTGGGATTTTTTTATCACATTTATTTAAGTTTGATTTTTTTTAATACTAACAATTATAGTGTCAACGAAATATTTGTAATAATCAGGCTTAAAATGCTAACAACAGGAGTGTTAGCATTACTAAAGTTTTGAAAATTAAAACAATGCACTGACGATGAGAGTGTTATCATGTGTTTGAAAAGAAAAAAAGGAAAATGCGTTGTCACTGGAAGTAGCAGTGCATTTCTATAAAAATGGTCAATTAAAACTCTACTTTTTCCTATATAACATAGTAATTTTAGGCACCCTTTCCAAATAAATGAGAACATATTTTTCAAAACTGAAAGAGGTTTTTGTTCACAACGAACCCATTTAAAAAAACAACTATCACATTTATGGATTTTCGAAGGGATCACTGGACCCTATTTTTCAGGATTTCATGAGGAAAAAGCTCATGGACAATTGTTGACTTGGATGCCACCTCACCAAATTCGACTTGTTGATCCTTATCTCCAGCCATGACTCCAATAACAACATTATATTTTGATGCAGATAGGTTTGGAAAGTTTCATTTGAATGTATCTAAGATATTTATACTTTTATTATTGGATTACTGTAATTATTTTGAGCTACAAAGCTGTTTCAGTTGTTGTATTGTTTATAGAAGAAAAGTCTGCAGAAGAAGAAAGGGTTGGTGTTTATTTGAGATTTAGCATCCTTCTATATTTTGAGTAGATCATTAATGAAAACAACCTTTGTGAGCATTTGTAGAAATTCTTGTGTTGTATTTCCTTGTCTGTTTTTGCTTTGTTTTATATTTCCTCATGTCTGATAAAAATTATATGAGATTGGGATTCATATTTTATGCTCATTTTTTCTTTATTTCTTAGTGATTAATAATTGTTATTCACTTAACCCTTACAATAATTTCCTTCATCTTCCTCTAAATCACTTAACTGTCAAAGGATTTACTGTTACTCTTCTTTTGTGTTTTTCTCATCGAAACTGTGTTTGTATAACACCTGATTGGGTTAGACTCCATGCCCAATGGTGGAACTTTCACATAGCCCAACCAAATTTCAATTAATTTCGATAAATGTGGCCATAAGACTCAATTACAAACCTTCTGCTATAGTGACCTTGAGTAATTGAGTTTTTAGGGAGAGATCCCTATCTAGGTTGAAGGGCCAACGTTCAACCTCAAAGAGGTTCGAGGTTACCTTATAAGTTTTCCCACAGTCAGGTTTCCTCTAAGAGATAACATTTTTGTGCCTCCTTTGGGGAGTGAAAGGCATATTTTTCCCAAACGATTTTATTGTTTAAGATCAGATCTCTGAGGGAAAAGATAGATTTGTATATTAGTTTTGGCTACAAGGTGTTTTCTTTGGCGACTCCAGTTTCAAGAATCCAGAGTTAGAAGTTTCCATGGCGACTCCATTGTCAGAAAGATTCATAGATGAAATGATTCAATGGTTATTTCACTAGGCCAATGAAGAACTCAGACATTGCTACTATTGTTTTAAGGTATGCAAGTTTAGATTTTACAATTATTACTAGTTTTCCTAATCATCTACACAAAGATGAATATTTTCTGAGAAATGAACCAAAATTTAGTGGTAATGATTTGAGCTTGACTTTGAAATATATCGCAAATTTTCATGACTTTACTGATCTCCTTAAAGTCAAGTGTGAAGATGTATACATGAGAATATTATATGATTCATTCCAAAGGAAGTGAAAAAATTGGATTGAATGTTTGTCTACGAAGTCCATAACATCCATAACAAGATTTTGGGTTATCTTCTTGGGAACATGGATGGAGGATTTTTTGTTTGTAGTATATCATGTTTCCGTTCAAGGTTTTAGAGAATGGAATGAGGAGTATACTAATGGTGAAGTGGACAAAAAAAAATTCTGCATTTTTGTCCTCTTATTTAAAGTCATGCAAATGTAGCTCAAAAGAAAAGATTCATTTCTTAGAAGAGTATTCCAAGGAAATTCAGCTAGAGCTTGTAATATTAGAGGATCAACAAATTTTTCCATATAAAGATCATTCTTTTGGAATTTATTCTCAACAACAACGAAAATACATATTGCTTCCCTCTGTTATTGAGTGTGGGGAATTTCCTGTTTTGGATTATGAATTTGAAATAGAAAACATGCATCAAAAGTTCAACCGTGATAATCAAATTATAAAATACATTGAAGATCAAGAAAGATATGGCATCTATGAATTTGATGATCATGTAGCCATTTATATTCAAGAGTTTTTTAGTTCAAATTTTCAACCATGGTTTCACTGTGAAGATCAAGTTTATTCTGAGCTATCATTGTATTGTAAAGTTTTTATTTTAATCAACTATAATCAAAGAGCCTGGTTTTCAAAATAAATGTTAGATTGGTTGCATTGGAAGTTTCATATAACGTGAAGAAAGATAAATTTAGTTGGTTAGAATAGGAACAATGTACATAAATAAGCTCATAAGACAGAACATCCTTTCATTTTGGCATTTCAATTTTTAGTTTTTAGCAATTGGTGTTTAGGTTGAAACCAGAGTTCGAGTGTGCGTTCGATTGTAATAAATAATTTTTAGCTTTCACATTGCAGTGCATTTTTTAGTTGGTTAGGTTCAATTTCACTTGATGATTGGACTAAGTTAGAGAGAAGTTCACAGAGTACAATATAGGTTTCAAGTGAGAAGCTGGAAATAACCCAATGGATTAGGTCTATGGTTTATAGGCTTCTCGCTGACATCCATGATCATCCTCATGAAGCCAACTATTATCACATTTCTTTAAGTTTGAAATTTTTTAACACTGACAATTATAGTGTTAGCGAAATATTTGTAATAAACAGGTTTAAAACGCTAACAATGGGAGTGTCAGCATTATTGAAGTTTTGAAAACTTAAAAAATGCACTCACAAAGGGAGTGTCAACATTATCGCGTGCTTGAAAATAAAAAAGGAAAATGCACTAAAAATCAGAGTAACAACGCATTTATGTAAAAATGGTCACTTAAAACATGTTTTTTTCCTATACAACACAATAATTTTGGGCATGCTTTCCAAAAAAATGAGAATGAAATTTTCAAAACCGAAAGAGGTTTTTGTCTGCAACAGACCCATTTAAAAAAACCTCTCTATGTTTTCTAACATCTATCACGGCTTTGGATTTTAGATGGGATCATTGGAGCCTATTTTTCAGGAGTTCGTGAGGGAAAAACTCATGGACAATTGTTAACTTGGATGCCACCTCATCAAATTCGAGTTTCTAATCATTGTCTCCAACCATGGATCCAACAAAAACATGATCTTTAGATGTAGATAGGTTTGGAAAGTTTCATATTCATGTACCTAAAATATTTATACATTTATTATTGGATTACTGTAATTAATTTTTAGCTACAAACCTGTTTCAGTTATTTTATTGTTTATTTAAGAAAAGATTATAGAAGAAGAAAGGGTTGGTGTTTATTTGAGATTTAGCATCCTTGTGTATTTTGTGCAGATCATTAATGAAAACAGTCTTTATAAGCATTTTCATAAATTCCTGTGTTGTCTTGTAGGCAACAATAAATATCTATGGCCAAAATGATTATGCACAGGTGTGTAGTTAGATCGTTGGAGGAATGTGTTGTAGGTCTATAGAGATCTCTAGCGAAAATGATGATGTGCAGTAGTGTGGATAGATCGCTGGAAGTGTTCTAGGCAACTGCATTAATCTCTGGCAAATGTGTTAGAAGTATTGGGCGGATGTCACATTTGTTCTAATGGGCATCTTTATGCATTGGATGGGCAACTATCACATTTGTTCTAATGGGCATGCTTTATGTGTTGCATGTGTAATGTTGGATTTAAATGATACACATAAGATTATACATAACAATAAAGAGTCAGTATGGAGGTGTTTAGTGCTATTTTCATGAGGGGATTCCTAAGATGGTGACATATTAGTGCTATTTTCACGATGGGATTACATGATCGACGAACATTAAAATTAGAGGTAGAATCATTTACTCAGGCGCCTGGGATTTAAGCTTCTGTGTCATTTGTTCTTTTTTCAAATGTATTTGGCATTGAATGAAAATAAACGTTGAGTAAATTTTACATGTAAATGCTTAAGCTAGTTATCATAAATTTCTGACTTGTTCAAATATAGGTTTAACGCAGAGAAAGCCAATGAAATGTAAATATTTAAGTTATTTATCATCTTTTTTTATTAAATTATATGTTTAATGTAGAAGAAGTCAAGGGTCATTACCCAAATTAAAAAAATTGCATTTTTTTTAATTTGGGTAATGACCTTTGACTTCCTCTTTTCTAGACCTTTGTTGAATATGTAATTTGTTTTTTGTTTTTCAAGTAAATGGAAAAAAATCAACATAAAGTAAGCTTTTATTTATCCCAATTCCATTAATAAATCATTTTATGTGAAACTATTTTTCATTGTTATTTTTCATTGTTTTTATATTTTATATGTATATTTTGCAAATTTGTTATTCGTCCCAATTCCACTGATAAATATTTTTTTGAATCCTTCTTCTTTATATTTCTTTTCTTTTTTAATGCACATATTAGAATTTTGTATGGGTTTAAAATTAAGAAATATAATTAAAATTTTTGTAATTTGGAAATTATAATTAAGAAATATAATAAATATTTTGTGATTTTGTTATTTTCAATGTTGTCAATAAAATATTTGTAATAAACATGTTTAAAACGTTGACAATGGGAGTCTCAGCAGTGCTGAAGTTTTGAAAATTTAAAAAATGCATTGACAACGGGAGTGTCAGTGTTATCATGCGTTTGAAAAAAGAAAAAGAAAAAGAAAATGTGTTGATAATGGGAGTAGCAACACATTTCTATAAAAATGGTCAGTTAAAACTCTATTTTTTCCTATACAACACAATAATTTTGGGCACGCTTTCCAAACAAATGAGAACACTTTTTCAAAATCAAAAGAATGTTTTGTCCGAAGCAGACCCATTTAAAGAAACCTCTCTCAGTTTTCTAACATCTATCATGGTTTTGGATTTTTGAATGGATCACTGGACCCTATTTTCAAGATTTCGTGAGGAGAAAGCTCATGGACAGTCATTGACTTGGATGCCATTTCACCAAATTCGACTTGTTGATCCTTATCTTTGGCCATCACTCGAGCAACAAAATGATTTTTAGATGCAAATAGGTTTGGAAAGTTTCATATGCATGTACCTAAGATATGTATAGTTCTATTTTTGGATTAGTGTAATTATATTTGAGCTACAAATCTGTTTCAGTTATTGTATTGTTTTTATAAGGAAAGACTACAAAAGAAGAAAGAATTGGAGTTTATCAGAGATTTTACATCCTTGTGTATTTTGAGAAAATAATTAATGAAAACAATCTTTATGAGCATTTGCTTAAATTCCCGTGTTGTATTTCTCTGTCTTTTTTGCTTTGTTTTATATTTCCTCATGTCTGATAAAAAGAATATGAGATTGGGATTCATAATTTAAGCAATTTTTTCTTTATATTTCAGGGATTATAATTGTTTTTCACTTAACCATTGTACTAATTTCCTTCATCTTCCTCTACATCACTTAAGTGTCAAAGGAATTATTGCTACCCTTCTTTTGCGTTTTACTCAACGAAACAATGTTTGTATAGGACCTAATTGGCTTAGACTCCATGCTGAATAGTGGAACTATCAGAAATTTCAATCATTTTCGATAAATTTGGCAATAGGACTCAATTGCAAACCTTCTACTATAGTGGCCTTGAGTAGTTGAGTTTTTAGGGAGAGATCCCTCTCCAGACTGAAGGGTCAGATTTCAACCTCAAAGAGGTTTGAGGTTACCTTAGAGGTTTTCCCGCAACCAAATTCTTGTAAGAGATAACATTTTCATGCCTTTACTGGGGAGAAAAAGTCATATTTTCCCTAAAAGATTTTATTATTTAAGATCAGATCTATAAGGGAAAAGAGAGATTTGTATATCAGTTTTGGCTACAAGGTGTTTTCTCTAGCAACTCCAGTTTGAAGAATCTAGATTTAGAAGCTTCCATGGTGACTCCATTGTCAGAAGGATTCATAGCTCAAATGATTCAATGGTTATTTCACTAGGCCAATGAAGAATTAGACATTGCTACTATTGTTTCAAGGTATGCAAGTTTAGATTTTACAGTTATTCCTGGTTTTCCTAATCATCTACCCAAAGATGAATATTTTCTCAGAAATGGACCAAAATTTAATGGTGATGATTTGAGCATGACTTTGAAACATACCAAAAAAATTTGTGACTTTACTAATCTTCTTAAAGTCAAGTGTGAAGATGTGTACATGAGATTATTTTATGATTCATTCCAAGGGAAGTGCGAAAATTGGATTGAATGTTTTTTTTGCGAAATCCATAACCTCCATAACAAGATTTCGGGTTAGCTTCTTGGAAACATGGATGGAGAAAAAAGAATCTGTAGTAGATCATGTTTTTGTTCAAGGTTTTTGGAGAATGGAATGATGGGTATACTGATAGTGAAGTGGATAATTTTTTGTTTTTCATTTTTGTCCTCTTATTTAAGGTCATGCAAATGTTTCTCAGAAGAAACGATTCATTTCTTAGAAGAGTATTCCAAGGAAATTCAAATGGAGCTTGTAATCTTAGAGGATCAGTAAATTTTTCCATATCAAGATCATTTTTTTGGAATTTCTTCTCAACAACAACGAAAAGACATATTGCTTCTCTCTGTTATTGAGAGTGGGGAATTTTTTGTTTTATGTTATGAATTTGAAATAGAAAACATGCCTGAAAAGTTCAACTATGATAATAAAATTACATAATACATTGAAGGTCAAGAAAGATATGACATCTATGACTTTGATGATCCTGTAGTCATTTATATTGAAGAGCTTTTTAATTCAAATTTGCAACCATGGTTTCACTGTGAAGATCAAGTTTATTCTGAGTTATCATTATATTGTCAGGTTTTAATTTTAACCAACTATAATCAAGGAGTCTGATTTTCAAAACAAATGTTAGATTGGTTGCATTGGAACTTTCAGATAACTTGAAGAAAGATAAAGTCAGCTTGTTAGAATAGGAACAATGTACATAACTAAGCTCACAAGATGGATCATTCTTTCATTTTGGAATTTCAGTTTTTAGTTTTTAGTAATTGGTGTTTAGGTGTAAACCAGAGTTTGAGTGTGGATTTGATTGTAATAAAAAAATTTCATCTTTCACATTGCAGTATAGTTTTCAGTTGGTTTGGTTCAGTTTCAGTTGATGATTGGACTAAGTTAGAGAGAAGTGCACAAAGTATGATCCAGATTTAAACAGAAACACAACAAATTACAAATATAACCATAAATATAGAGATGCAACATACATAACACTTCATTTTATTAATATCAAATATTGAAGTATGCTTACAAACAGAATGGAAATAAGACTAGCTCGGGCAATGGTAGCTTATCTATGAGAAGAGATGTGGTGGCTACATGCCTCTGAACTGAGTTACAATGAAGTTCAAGGGCATTTTTATTATTGAACAATAAGAGAAACCCTAAACAACCAAAACCATAACCCAAGGAGATGTAACACCAAGAGTTTACGGGCCTCGTTGGGGTTAGTTAGGTAGCCAACTTCCTGGGGTCGTAACTTGATCATATTATCTCAGTTTGACAAGTATGTTACCTAGTTGGAAATATATCTCCAAGGAATACAAATTATGACCTGATTGCTTCAATCAATAGAGCAATTTTGCCAAAAAAAAGGTCGTTCAGGGCCTCAGAATGGCTCCAGATGTTCAGGACTCGAAAAACTGCCAAAAATAGTAAATTGTGCTACAAATAAGGAAAATGAAAAATTGAAAGAGACAATGGTGGGGGTCCAACTGGGATAGGTAGGTGGCCACCAATATCCACCTGGATCATTCCTCCCCCCTTAGGAATCAATGGTACCCATTGCGTTGCGTTCCTCCATGAGATGAGGAAACCTTTGCTAGTGTGACTTGTTCTGCAATGTCTTACGTGTCCAATAATGGTGGGAAGAATGGTCGAAGGCAGTCCACATTGAAGATTGGGTGCAAGCCAAGGAATGGGGGAATGTTGCACTCCAAAGCATTGTCTCCCACATCCTTGGTAATAGTGTAAGGAGCATACCAGAGTGGTCTAAGCTTGCGATGGTCTCTGGTAAGGCATTCTTTTTGCAAACGCAACCAAACTTTGTTGCCCACCTAAAACTTGTGTGACGCCTGATGTTGATCATATCACTGCTTGTACTTGGAATTTTCAACAATGGAGTGGCGATATATCAACCCGTTGGGTAGAGGTGCCTGGGGAGTCAAATCAAACAAATGCTTGACTTGACAGTGCAACGATATTCCTGTGGGTGAGGAGAATATGTCCCTGCATCCTTTCATGACCGTATTCACTTGCCTCTACTGTGTGGAGGAACCCTTCCTAGGGGCCATGGATGTGGCTATGATCTTCCCCTTACTTTAAGAGTGAACTAGAAAGAAAATAAATTTCCTAGTCTAGGAGATGATCTTGCTACATTTCTTAGCAGAGATCAAAGAGGTGAATGTAGGTTGGGCTACCTCCGGTATCCTGTATTATGTATTACCTAAAGAAATAATCACAGAGCGAGGTCTAGAATCATATATAACATGTCGCTTCCACAAGTATGGTTGTCCTAATAATACATCACAAACGTCGAGAGGAGTAACATCACACAATACCTCATTTGTTAAGGGATTGATGATGTAGCGAAGGCGACACTTCTAGCTGACTCAGAGATATCGTCCTTGGTGAAGCCACCCGATGTTGTATGGTTGTGGGTGTGGTATGGTTAGTAGGCCCAACTGCTTCACAACCTCTACTGAAATGAGGTTCCTTTGGCTACCATTGTCGAAAATAAATTGCAGTGGCGAACCCTTCACCCACATTTGTGAGTGGAAAAGACACTCCCCCTCCTCTGGATCTTCAAGCTCATTATTCTGGATCTTGGCAGTGGTAACAGTGGCAAGGTGATCCACATCAATAATATGCTTCCCTTTTTCATTCCTCTTGTTGGGTTCTGACTCAGGGTCGGAACATGTTCCTGATTTTGAAGCCTTCAACTCGGCCACCAACGACTTCTTGGCTCAACACTCACTTGCGTTGTGATTGGGGCTCTTCTGTAACAAACACCACTTTCCTGTGTCCTTATTTGACTTTGTGGTGATGTTCTTTGTCGCAGCTTCGACGGGTTGTCATAGGTCACCCCAACTAGGCTCTGTCCTTTGTACTTTGGATTCACAGATCCAAAGTCTCGCTTCTTTTGTTTAAACTTCTACTCGATCTTGACAGTGTATTGGTACATCGTGCAAAATGAGGAGATGTCTAGGAAATCCATCTCGTCCTTGATGTACTTGTGTAGGAAACCACGGTATTCAAGTACCAAATTCCACGCTAAATCCTTGATACCCAACTTGATGCGAAGGGTTTGAATAATATTGGTAAACTTCGACACATCTTGGTCCCTTCCCTGCCGTAGCGTGGTACACTTTATGTGTTGATCCTCATAGCTTCGAACAAGGTAGTACTGCTCCTTAATAGCATCCTAGAGTGAATTCCATGTGGGTGCGGCTGAAAACAGTGAGGCTATACTTTCATCCTTCTACTCGCAGTAGGTTTCCCACCAGTCCTTGATGTGGGGGGCAACTTTGAGAAGCAAAAAAGTGATCTTTTCCCGGCTGGAAAAATCATGAACAGAAAAATATCCTTTTAGCAGATTGAACCATTTATCTATGGCATCGACATCTATCTTACCCTCAAATATGGGAATGCCAAATTTAACGTGTACCTTAAAGGGTGTGCGCTTCCAGAGTAGCTACTGGAAGTAGATGTATCGCCCCTGGGTAGCCACTGAAGGATCTGGTCAAAGTTGTCCATAATCACGTTCCTTTGTCGCTCGAGGGTTCTTCGAGCAAGATTTTGATAGGATATCCTTCCATCTTTTCTTCCTTTTCATCCTCCATGGGAGGCCATCGGGATTTGCGAGGTTGGTATTACAAAAGTTCGACCCGTTCAAGCCCTAACTCCTTATATCTCGAACTTGTTGGGGACATGCAAAGAAAAACAAAGAAAGAGTAGACCGATCTGATACCACTGATCCAAATTTAAACAGGAATGCAAAAAATTACATATATAACCATAAATACAGAGATGCAATAGAATTAACACTTCATTTCATTAATATCAAATACTGATGTATGCTTACAAACAGAATGGAAATAAGACTGGCTCGGGCAATGGTAGCTTATCTCTGAGAAGGGATGTGGTGGATACATGCCTCTGAACTGAGTTAAAATGAGGCTCAAGGGCCTTTTTATTATTGAATAGTAAGAAAAAACCCTAAACAACCAAAATCCTAACCCAAGGAGATGTAACACCAAGAGTTTATGGGCCCCATTGGGGTTAGTTGGGCAGCGAACTTCCTGGAGTTGTAAATTGATCATATAATTTCTACTTGACACTTATGATACCTCATTGGAAAGATATCTCTGATGACTACAGTCATTGACATGATTGCCTTCATAATAATTGAAGCTATTTTGCCAAAAAAAATGTCGTTTAGGGCCTCAAAATGGCTCCGGAAGTTCGGGACCCAAAAAACTACCAAAAATAGTAAATTGTGCTACAAATAAGGAAACTGAAAAATTGAAAGAGACAATGGTGGAGGTCCAAGTTGGATAGGCACGTGGCCACCAATATCCAACTCGATCAGAGTAGGATACAAGTTTCAGGTAAGAATTTGGAAATAACCCAATGGATCAGGCCTCTAGTCTATGGGATTGTTGCTACCATCCATGATCGACAACATCCCCGTCAAGCTATCTATTATCACATTTCTTTAAGTTTGAATTTTTTCAATGCTAACAATTACAATGTCAGTGAAATATTTGTAATAAACATGTTTAAAATGTTAGCAATGGGAGTGTCAGCATTAATGAAGTTTTGAAAATTTTAAAATGCACCGACAACGGAATGTCAGCATTAACGTGTTTTTGAAAATTAAAACAAAAGGAAAATGCATTGAAAATGGGAGAAACAACACATTTACGTAAAAATGGATAGTTAAAACTCTGTTTTTCCTATAAAACACAGTAATTTCGGGCACCCTTTCCAAACAAATGAGAATGATTTTTTAAAAACGGAATGAGGTTTTTGTTCACAACAGACCAATTTAAGAAAACCTTTCTCGGTTTTCTAAAATATATCACACTTTTGGATTTTTGAAGGGATCACTAGACCATATTTATTAGGATTTCATGATGAAAAAGCTCATGGACAATTGTTGACTTGGATGCCACCTCACCAAATTCGACTTGTTGATTCTTGTATCCATCCAATACTCCAACAACAACATGATCTTTAGATGTATATAGGTTATGAAAGTTTCATATGCATGTACCTAAGAGATTTATACTTCTATTATTCGATTATTGTAATTATTTTTGAGCTACAAACGTATTTCAGTTATTGTATTTTTTATATAAGAAAAGACTACAGAAGAAGAAAGGGTTGGTGTTTATTTGAGATTTAGTATCCTTGTGTATTTTGAGTAAATCATTAATGAAAACAGTCTTTATGAACATTTGTAGAAATTCTTGTGTTGTATTTCCTTATTTGTTTTTTTGTTTTTTGTTTTATATTTCCTCATGTCTCATAAAGAGAGTATGAGATTGGGATTCATAATTTATTCTCCTTTTTCTTTATTTCTCAGGCATGAATTGTTGTTCAATTAACCCTTACACTAATTTCCTTCATCTTCATCTACATCACTTGAGTGTTAAAGGAATTACTGCTACCCTACTTTTGTGTTTTCTCATCGAAACTGTGTTTGTATAAGACCTCATTGGGTTAGAATCCATGCCCAATGGTGGAACTTTCACATAGTCTAACCAAATTTCAATCATTTTTTGATAAATTTGGCCATATGAATCAATTGTAAACCTTCTAATACAATGACCTTGAGTAGTTGAGTTTTTAGGGAAAGATCCCTCTCCAGGTTGAAGGGAAAGCTTTTATTCTCAAAGAGGCTCGAGGTTACCTTAGAGGTTTTCCCACAACTGGGTTTCCTCTAAGAGATAACAAATTTTAAAATTAAAATAAAGAAACATAATTAATATTTTTTTATAAAAGTTAAGGGTGAAAGATTTGGATCTATTACAATTTGAATCAAGTTAGAGGAAGACATTAGTAGCACTTTTACTACTATTTTGAATATATGGGAATCACACATGATAAAAAACCATTTTATCAAGCACTCAATGATGACCACTGCCCACTGAGTAGATGATGATCGAGTGAATCTTGGATAGATGATGATCGAGTGCATTGTTAAGGCACTCCTATATGTTAAGTCACCAATGAAATTCCCATTTCCTTATTCAGGTGTTATTCTTGGACATCACCATGATGTAGCCTCACCAATTCGAAACATACAAAAAAAATGGTAAAAAATTATTTATACTTTTGAGATAAATATTGAATTTTGATTTTCCATGATGGGGTGGGTTCAATAACGGGGGTGGGGTTGGAGGGGGGCGGGGGGGGTGTTCTCGAGGGGTGAGCCTATCTCTCTACTGATGACATGGACATTAATGGTCAAGCAACGAGGTTTTTCCTCGGCATGCAAGAGCATGTGATCACCTAGATGGCTATTAGATCACAACATGGGGAGGAGGTGGGAAAGTTTAGTGGAGAGTGAGGAAGGTTTGTGAAAGAGAAGGGGGAGGAACCGAAACCCCCACAACAAGCATCTAAGTATTACTATGGTACAAATTGTGAAGAGATCAACCTAAAATTTGATGGCCTAATGAGAGGATAATATTAGTGAGGAGAAGAGGCCAACCCGAGTTAGTGGGCTCTCATTTGGTAGTGTGGACTCATGAGTGGTGGTAGAAAGTCGATGTTGGGCGAAGTCACAAGCGAAATTGGATATTGACATTGGTAGGAGGACATCAACTCCCTCGTCCATTGCTATCTTGGTTTCCCACGTCATGACATCTTTGGTAATATTTCTTTTTCTTGTTAATTATCATGGTATCATGTGTGAGCTTAGTGAATTGGGATATCCATTAATCCTTTGTTTGTTGGGCTTTGGGTTTGTTATGGTAGGCTGTTGTCTTGGTCTAGTTCATATTTTAGATGTAGGTCTAGTGATATCATTTGGTCTATGGTTTTGTAAGCTAATGTTGGGGAACCTCTTATCGGTGTTTGATGTCTTGACTAATTTTTTTAGAAAAGGTGGTTTTGATCCTAGTACGTCTCTTTTCTTGATCTATTTGTGGCTTTGTTTAAATGCTTTGAGCACTAAAAGTTATAAGTTTGGAGGTGGGTATTACTCCTATGACCTTGGTAGATGTGGTTATTTTCTAGCTTGAGCTAGTGTCATAAGTTTGAATTATGTAGATGGTGTGTTGTTAAACAATGTATGGTTAGTGAAATTGTTATAATTCGGTGCAAACCCCAAACCCCTGGTTGTGGATTTCTTTACGGCCATTTAAGATGGAACCTCTCATGCATGTGATGTCACCTAGGCAATGTATGTGCAATAGGAGGGGTAGCAGGGGAAGGTGTCCCTAGGGCCAAAACATGCCTTGTTTATTTGTGCAGGAATCAATCGATACTTACTTCAATGATGTTTTTCTTGAGACCCGATGGGAAATCCAGAATTTGGAAACTATGGTGGGTGCTGAGAGGTAAGTATTTTATGACTCTCAGATCTTAGAAGAGGTCTCCTACCAAATTCCCAACCCTTGTCACACTAGGAGACAAAGGAAACAATACTTGAACTCAATTGCATTGCACTAACAATTGCAGACTTTGCTCGACATGGTATTAAAAGAGAATTAGGTGGAAATATATAATGTGTTTTCCCCATTAGAAGACATCAAGAGAAAGTTGAGAAATCAATGTTTCCCCGTGGACATATTAGATGCAAGGTTGGCCTATATAGAAGGCCATTTGTAATGTGATTCTAAACGTCTTTCTCCTCCTGGCTCAAGTGCAAAGGACCGAGCTCCTGTTTCCTCCTCGGGTTCTTAATGGCCTAAGTCTGCTAGAAATTATGGTTTTATGTTATGTTTTGTACTATAAGGATATAACCAAAATGTCTGTGTTTTTTTTTTGAGTTTCTACGTAATGAATAGGTATATGAATTCCCCGGTCTTTGCTGAGACAAAGAAAAACCTCCTAAGTAAAACGAAAAATGAACAACACATAGTGAGATAATGTACTCTAGTTTTAAAGACATTATAAGACAACAAATTTTTTAATTTACCAAAAAAAACTCTAAAATTAAAACGGCTACCAAAAATATTTTAAAATATTTTGTGAAAATAAAATTACTACATCCACTTAGTAACCCACCTAGTAATTATGAATAATTAAATTAATTTTTTTACAATATTCCAAAATATTCACAATTATAGAAATAACTATTACCTCCAAAGAATATGGAAAGTAAATTTAAAATTCTAGGTTGACTTGAAATTAAAAGACAAATGGGATAGTTGTCAATGTGATCGTGGAGACAAAAACTAAACCTAGAAAGAAACGCCATGGAGAAGGAAGCATCTTCATTGTGATGAGGACGATTGTTCACGTGATATTAGACATAAAAATTACACGTAAAAAAGACGCCAGGAAGGGAAGCATTTTGATTATGATGGGACAACCGTTTTGTTTGTCGTTGTAGTATGACATTTTAAGTTAATAAAATAAAATTATTATGTTTTTAAATTTTAGATGGTTTATAAAATTATATGTTATGTTATATGATTTTTCCTTTATGTTAAAAAATTGGACTTTTTTTCACAACTTATATGGTTAAACTTTTTTATTTATTTTAGTTTTTTTTTCATTATTATTTATATGGGTATTAATTTATATATATTAAATTACGTAATATGTATTTAATTAATTAGACTTTATTATCATATGAAATAATATTAAATGTCAATTCAATTAAATAAAATAAAAACATTAATAAATTAAAACATAAAAAGTAATAAAAAAAAAAAATATAGAATATTTTTATGCAAAATAACCTATTACATAGAATAAATTTTAAATAATAATTAATGATTTTATATAATTATAATTTGATATTATATAATTAATAACATTTAAAAATTTAACAATCATATTTTTTCTCGTATTATTAATTTATGCATATTATATTAAATAATTAAATTAAAAAAATTAAAAGCATGTCAAAAAATGCATATATTACCATGGTTTTAAATAAATTAAAAATAAAAATGTTTCTATATATAAATGTGTGAAATTCATAGATATAAATAATATTATCAAAAGTCAACATAATCTATTTTAACTCTAAATCTACTTAGCACCTAGAGGAGTGGAAACATTTTCTTAAGTTTGCACTCATAAAGATGTTTGCATTTTGAGAGATTTGATCCCTTAGGGTGTTTGGTAAATCCAGAGTTAAGATGGATGTATGTTGGTTAATATTAAAGGAAGAGACATCAAATTTAGATATAGATAAAATTATTATTTATATAATGATAATGTCGAAATTAAATATATTTAAATATATAAAAAATAAATATAAAAAAATATTTGAAAATCATATTTTTGCATATTCATATTATTTTTAAGTTTTTAGTTTTATTGAGTTGAGTGACACTACAACCAACCTAGATCCATCTTAACCTTGGATCGATCAAGCGTCAAGAGAGATCAAACCTTTCGAGATACAAACCTTTTCTTTGAATGCAAAACTTGAGGAAAGATTTGCACCTCGAGAGACTGATTCCTCTTGACGATTGATAGATTTGAGGTTAAGATGGATCTAGGCTAGTTTTATTCATGTGAAGTCACACAAAAATTATCGAACATCTAATTATTCTGATCATTTTAACTATGTTAAATATGTCTAAGGATAATATGGTCATTTAATTTTAAATTTGTTAAGTTGCCTCAATTTGTTGAGATGATACAAACTCTTAATAACTTGAATGATGTAAATTGATGAAATCAAAATTAGAAATCAACATCTACACTGAAATCAATGCACCTGGTGCAAACAATCAAATAGGATTAGAAATAAACATCCATTTAAATCAATGCAACTAGTGCAAGCAATCAAACATGATTAGAAATCAACATCCACTTAAATCAATGCTTTTAGTGCAATCAATCAAATATTATTAGAAATCAACAACTACACTGAAATCAATGCATATAGTGCAATCAATAAAATATGATTAGGAATCAACATCCACATTGAAATCAATGTATTTTTTTCAGTGAAAAAGCAAAATATTTATGGCTTTCTAAATTCAACATCTTTTACCTTTTATAAAAACTTTACTTGGAACTCTTCCTTTATGGTTAATAATGTTCAATATTATATAATACTATATAATATCTAGTGTCTCTATGTATCTCTTTCTCCTCCCCTCTCTCTCCCCCCACCATCTCTCTCTCTCTCTCTCTCTCTCTCTCTCCTATATATTATATATATATATATATATATATATCCCTTGTCACTCCCTCTCTCTCTCCACCTTTCTCTCTATATATTTATTCTTCCCTCCCTCTATCCCCCCTCTCTCCCTCCCTCTCTCTTTCCTTCTTTTTCTCAAGTCCTATCTCTCTTACCTCCTCTCTCTCCCTTTCACTCCCACCTCCCTATGTATCTCCCCCCATCTCTCTCTCTCTCTCTCTCTCTCTCTTTGTCTCCCTCTTTCTCTCTCACCCTCCAACTCCATCTCTCTCTCCCTTCTTCTCTCTATCTTTGGGACCTAATAGGATGCATTAAGAGACAAAGAGGTTATCCCCTCTTTGTCACTAGACTTCGAATGGCTTGAATTAAACCTATGAGAACCTAAATCAAGGATAGGTTAAGGATGTAGTGTAGACCATATTAATCTACCTATTAGGCTCTACACTCCATCTCAATCTAGCCTATCTCTATCATTATCTCTCTTTGTCTATAGATCCATTTTAACCCATGCCTATCTTTTCCTTACGCTTAGATCCATCTCAAAATTAAATATTATTCTATATTTAGAGATGTTAAATTTATATAAAGATAAATATTATTATTAATAATCAACATAGATCCATAATAATTTTGTATTTACTCAAAATAGTGAGAAATTAAAAGCAAACATTTTCTCAAATTTTATACTAAAAATGAAATTTTATTTTAAGACACTTTATAAATATGGAATTAAGATAAATGTATATCAATTTCTTTATATATATCCATATACATATATAGTTAAAATGTACTATGATTTTGGTTATTAGAAGAAAAATACTCCATTTAAGAATGTGTAGGGATTAGCTTAATTATATATATTTACTGTGTTTTCTTAATGCAAGAGAAACTTTCCTATCCAAACTCATTATATGGGGAAATTTAGTTAAATTCAAGGAATTTGAAGTCTAATGACTTTGTAGGCTGTAGATTCCAGGTGGATTTGAAAACTTCATGAAAATAAATATGGAAACACAGGCTTTAAACAATGGCTAACAAAAAGATTCATAAGAGTGAAATAAGCCTTTATTGGGAAAGGCTATCCATAGTAATTTAATGTGTAATTTTGAAAATAAATTAGAAAGTTTCTAACATTCTCATTAAGTTGTCACCTTAATATTCCACAAACAATTTTTGTGATTGCTAAGGACATGAATTAAATTTAAGAAAAAAACTTATCACCTTAATATTCATTGTTCCTTGCATAATTTATGCCATTTCTAAAATCAAGGATATGGATTTGAAGGATATAGTTATTGTGACAATGGAACAACTCTGTTGGAACAAAAATTAAATGTTAGAAATTGTAGCAAGAAAGACTCAATTTGACTTTTTCCTTAGTCAAATTGAGTAATTCAATTTTCCACATCAAAAAAATGACTTGGATGGCAGTTAACTTGTGTGACATGCCTTTGTCTCCTAGTTATATCAACTAATCCAAGTTTGTAGGCTTGGAGTTTAGCTGTGCATGTGGTGATTGCTAAATTTTAGCAATATAGTTCAATTATTTTCAGTTGAACTCAGTTAAGTGAGCTCTAGTAATTAATAGAGTCAGTTGAAGGTTAGTTGAGCATTTATGACTCTTGAAAACTTAGTGATCTCTCAGTTAACTAGTCAATCAACCCAAAATAGCCTAGACATGCATGGAATTCGAATTTCCTAGTTGGAGTGGAGGAAAAAGTCACTGTGTAAAATTAATTGTATACAAGTTCAGTGTACAGGTTTTGCACTTGAGGTAAGTGATCAATTCCTTGGGGACTGCACAAGGAAATAGGGATTTCCCCGATTATTTAGGAGCCTAATTTATCCAGCATTTCTCAAGGAAATAGGAGAAAGTTGGGGGCTTGAATAGGCTAAGTGTTGGCCAAGGATAGTCATTCAAAATGATAACATGTTTATAGTGCAGGGTGTGCTTCAAAGCTTAAGCAAGTCATTGTAGTATTTATCATTTCATCTAAATTAATGCAAAGAAACGGAGGGGTTTTTACCAATTTTGTTCCCCTATAAATCATTTTTTTCTTATGGTTTTGATGGTTGCATGTCATTGCATGTGTTTCTAAATTGTGATTTCCATTTCGCAAAATTGTAGAGGAGATTTGTAATCTCTTGTTTTCAATTTGAATTCTTTAGTAGTAGCAAATCTCTATTAAATTATACATGGTATCGGAGCCTTGAAATCACATTAGAAATGAGTTATTCAAACTTCTCCTCTAGAAATTTTGAATTGCAAATTCTGTGAAGAAGTTTTTTGCAGTACCAGGAAGACTTCTTTCAACGGATTGAGGTTGGGGCATGCCTTAGAGGGAACGTCCAATTTCATATCTTGGAAGGACATGATGAAGGTTGTTCTCGATGATAAGGGATTGTTGGAATATATTAAAACTAATATTGAAAAACCTCCAGAGTCGGATACACAACAACTAACCCAATGTAAGAAGGAAGTTGCAAAATCCAGGAGGATCAACATAGAGTGTGAGAGAGATCACATAGTCTCAAATTTACATGGAAAGTAGAATCCATTTTATATGTGGAATACCCTCACAAATTTGTTTAAAAAAACAATGTTGCCAAAAAATTGGCATTAAAGGATAAGCTCAGAAAGTTACATTAGGATGCAGAAAAATGAAATTGTAGTCCAATATCTCTCAAGGTTCACTCAGGTTCGAGATGAGCTTGGAGATGTTGGAGAAAATGTATTATCAACTAATATAGTGATCTTATCTCTCCTACACCTTCCTAATTCTTGGCATAGTTACTAGGACTCTATAAATAGAAGGGAAAAATTACCGAATTGGGAGAGACTTTGGTAAGTAACACCTGAGAAGGAGGAACATCCAAAGCTGAGGAAGAAGATATTTTTTCCCTAGTTGGGAAGGAAAATAAATATAAGGCTAAGAAGGCCCAAAGTAAACCAGAGTCCAATCAGAGCAATGGTAAGAAGAAGGACCTAAGAAAGATAAAATGTTTTTGTTGCCATGAATATAGGAATTATGCAACAGTGTTCGCACAAGAAGCCTTCAGGAGGGGTAAGAGGTGAAGAAATTACCTCACAATTAAAATTATAATTCAACCTAATTGCATGCATGGATAACATTGTAATGGGGAGTTTGTGTTACCTAGATTCAGGTGCCTTGTTCCATATGACAGGATGCAAACAAATCTTCAATAACCTAGAGGAGAAGGAACTCCAAATACACATAGAACTTGGGGATAATGGGTGGTATAGTACCAAAGGAATTGGAACTATAACCTTTAAGATGGATTTAGACTCCCATCTTCATATGAAAGATGTTACATATGTACTTGGGATGAAGAAGAATTTGATATTTTTAGCAATATTAGAGGATAAGGGTTATGATGTTGTTTTCAGTAAGGGGAAAACCTTCTTGAGACATTTAGCTACCAGGAAAGTGAAACAAATTGGATTTTGAGTGAAGAACCTATACAAAGTTGAGGTGGAAGCTTCCACTGCATTGAGTAGCAAGGCAAAAAATGTGAAAAGTGGGCAAGTTGGAGAACTCTGGCATAGGTGCATGGGTCACTTACACCATGGGGCCTTGAAAATCATGCATTAGATTATCACTGATCTCTTGAAATGCACCCTTGACCGGCATGATGTCTGCAAGGGATGCACATTGGGGAAATATGTCAAATCCACCTTTTAGAGCCGAGATAGCAGAGTAGGAGAAATATTGGAGCAAGTCCAATTTGATATATGTGGACCATTTTTCACAACCTCTACAGTGAGGAGTCAATAAGAATCCCCTTATCTCCAACATTCAAATTATATTAATTATCCTTTCAAAATATTCTACGCATTATACCTCCTTTCAAGAAAACACTTTCTTGCACATGCATAAGTCATCTCCATGACTACTATTTTACTTTAACATGCATAACTATAACTATTTACATGTACAATAGTTTAATTATTATATGCAAGACCATAATTTTAATGCATTTAATCCAAAAACAAAACTATGGAAATATGTAACATCCCTCATGTGTAAAGATTATAAAAGCACGCCTATTCATCTTCAATCTCACATGCATTAAATACATGTTTAAATATTATAAAAGAATGCCTTTTTCATCCATATATCACACGTGTGCATACAATTACAAATCATGCCTTGCAATCCATGATTCAAATGAAATATAGTTACAAAATGGTGAATGCATTTTCAAGCTGGGTCAGCTTTATTTATGAATGCAAAAATGATCACCATCATCACTATTGTATTGTCCATATGCAACGTATTACCATATGCAACTCACATTTATGTTATCAACCTCCAATCCAAAGCATGAATACTATGTCATAATTCTCCATTCTAAGGTTTTCAATGAATGTTCCAAAACATTCCAATAGGCATTAATGCATACCATAAATTTCCAAGATTAGATTTACACCCACTATAAGCCTCAATGTATTTCAAATCAATACATTACTTAATGGTTTTTCTTCGTAATTGTATTATCACGAAATTAAATAGTTCTTGTGCTAATTACCCAACTCTTAAGCATGCACAAGTGTTGGAAATTCTATGAAAACATATAGAAATGGTCTTAGTCTCCTTTAAGAGAATAAAATGGAAAATAGTGCATCTTCTTGTGGTGTTGGTAATTGTAATCTAGATGCAGCCACATTGATTTGTTCTTCAAGGTTATAAATGGACCAAAATACCTTAGAGAAAATTTATAATATTTAATCATTAATGAAGAAAATTTTACTAACGAAATTAACCATACAATCTTTTCAAAGGATTTAACATAGTTAAATTATTTTTCTATGCACAAGATTCATGTAATCTTTTCAAGAAAATAACATGGTTAGCTTATCCTTTTACGCACAAGAATCATATGCAATATTTTTCAAGCAAATAACATTGTAACCACCTCCTCCCAGATTTATCCACTTTAACCAACATGCTAGGGTAAACATGAGCTCAAGGCTACTATGACATGACCCGAACTTCTAAGTCTAGTTAAGGAAATGGATTTGATAAAATGAAACTTTATTGACCTTCCTTAGGGTCTACATAACACTTAGGGGCCAGAGAACTATCATACGTGGCCAATCCTTGAGTTGAGTCTCTTTTTCACTGAGAAAACTCCACAAGCACATGCTTGAGAAGGAAAGGGAGTGGTTGAGAGCCTCTAACCGCATGCATAATCCTGCTTCCCAATGATTGTGACCCAAAAGCTGTAGTTCAGAGGGTGAAGTTCCAGATTCTGAGCCACCAATTTAGGCTAGCCTCCAAACCACTACCCAAAACTCAATGAGACTTTCCAGAATGATAATTAACATTAGGAAAAATCAATTCATATAAAACGTGGGTAGGAAATTGAACTAACCAGGCCTAACCATAACAATCATTTCGTCAAACACATGGTAAACATGTAAGCTACAAGTCATGAATGCATATCTGATCATAAGAGTTTGGAACTTATCTGAGAATCACCAAGAAGATATAACTACCTCTCATAATAGATGCAATAACACTTGTAAGCACATGCATTCATTAACCATCAAATACTTATCAAATCCTAAACAAATCCATAGCTAAAGCACATCATAAATCCATGTGTATAACCATACTATTAACCATGAAAGAAAAACCATCAAAACACCATAATAACAAGTACAAGTGAACATATATTACCGTAAGAAGATAACTCTTATTAGCTAATGCAAATAGCAACCAAGTCAAGGAATTCCACAAACCACCCAACCATAGAGTGGGCTTAACCAAATTTTTCTTTCATTCCAAGCATGAATGTGGAGTCTCAAGACATAAACTACTAGGGTTTCCCATATATTGAGCCACCTCCACCCTCATTCTACTGCAATCTCACAAAAATGGGTCAAGAGGTCACATAAGAAAACTAAGACATAAAAAACCAGGGCTTCCCAGAGATTAAACTACCTCCACCCTCAGGCTATAATAATCTCACCAAAACTAGTCAAGAGATCACTAAGCCCAAAACAAACTTGGATGCCTTAGAATCTTTTCTCCATTACCTTGAGGATTTTTCTTGTCTCCACTCACCTGTTGAGGGATTCTAGGAGATTAAACCACCTCCACCCCCAACCCTTGGGAATTTTCCTAAGACCACCTCATCTGGTTTCCAAAACCTTTCAGAAATCCAAATATCAACCAGAAAAGAATCCCATCACACCATGATTATCTAGGAAATGGCAAGGCAAGGCTAAAACCACTATCTAACTAGGAAAAACCCATGCCAGTTACAACAAATGAACCAAATGAAAAAATGCATGCACCATGCATTCACACCTCAGCTAGGAAATCACACATACAACCGGTTACCTGCAATATCCTCCTGCTAAAGCTTCTTGATCCAACCTTCCTTGCTTATCCTTTGCTTTCCTTTTCTTTCCTTATCCTTCCTTGGCTTCCTTTATCCAAAGCTAGAGTGATCCAAGAATGATATAAGTGTGAAAGAGTATGAGAGAACTAGACTAGAACTGACAAAAGTTGACCAAAAATTGTGAATTGATCCTCATAGGCCTTTTTACTATTGGGGCCTTTAATTTCTTCATTTTTCTCTATTTTCATTTAGTTTCCTCGTCATGCAAATCCATGACCCATCTCCCTTTTCTCATATTTTCCTTTACTTTCATATATAAATGCCAATTAATGCCTCCTTTCCTTTCCAAATGATTTCCTAATACCTTTCTCAATTTTCTTAGCCATAATAAATGACAAGAGATGCACACTAGGATGTTTTTCCCAACATTCAACTTCGAATATGTGTCCCATGACCTTGGTCTTATAATGCCTTTAGTAATCTTTATTACATAAAATTTTAACATGGGTTTGTTACAGACCCCTCCCCATTGGGGCAACACCGTCCTCGGTGTTCTATGACACCTATGACCAACAAAACTACTGAAAACCAAAACATACTACCCATGGATATTTATAACTTAGTTCGATGTAGTATTTACAATGAACAAGTTGTTGGAACAAAAAACCACATGACAAACATGACAACATGACAATCATACTGCTTATTGGAGCTTTATAACACAACTCATTGTTGTATTTACAATAAAATCCATACATAGATATGTACATATACCAAAAATAATTTTCCTGAATAGAAAAATAATTAAGGATACATAGCCCACATTTGATCAACCATCTCCTATGTAGCTTCATCAGGCCGAAAGTGCTTCCACTGCACTTTAACTTGGTTGATTTTTCAAATTTGGAGCATGAGTTGTTTCCGTTGTAATATGCACTAAGGTTCTGATTAGAATTCCCCTTCTGGTTCCACTTGTAATACATACCAGTCAATTAGATGATAAAAATCCTTCACATATTGCTTAAGCAATGAACCCTGAAAAACATCATGGACTTTCACTATTGGTGGTAGTGCAAGTCTATAGGCTACTATTCTAATCCTCTCAAGGATCTCAAAAGGTATAGAATACTGAGGTGCAAACTTGACACATGATCCAATCCTCAAGGAGGTCTTCTTGCACTTGATGCATAAGTACACATGATCCTCAACCTGTGTTAGGTCCCTATACTACTAGTATAACCCCTTATTGTTATTAGTGAAACCCCCTTATTGTATTATTATGCCCATATACTCCACATGTTAATATTATTATGCCCCATAGAAGCCCACTATTGTTATTTTTGTGCCCCTACAATATTATTGTTATGTAGGCTCTGATTGTATTGGTACCCTTTAGACTCCTATATACAGAAAGGAGGCCTTGTCATTTTTATCATTGAAGAATTGTTCATTTGTGTAATGTAAAGGAGGTTTTCCCCTCAAAGAGGTTAATTTTTAAGTCGTTGAAATCTCTTTTCTATCTTTTTGTGAGTTGGTTTCATAACATTTGGTATCAAAGCTTTGGATTCTAGGGTTTCATTGCTCCAAACAGGTCATCGTGGGATTTTGGCTATAAATTTTTCTCTATGAAGTTTCAGAAGTTAAAAAGAAAACTATTTGATCTGAAATATTTCTGAACCTCGGATCCAAATTTTAAATCTTGTCTCGCTATATTTTCGGAGATATGATCTAAGGAAGTTAGGGGTTTTGCAAACTCCATAATTCCATCTTAAACAGGTCATCGTGGTATTTTTGCTATAATTTTTTTCTATGAAGGTTCAGACTCTACAATTAAAACCCATTTGAACAAAAATCTCCCCAAAGCTCAAGTTCGAATATCAGATCTTGTTTTGGTAACGTTTCGGAGATACGGTTAAAGACATTTAGGGTTTTTGCATGCTCCTGAATTACATCCCAAACAAGTGACCTTGGGAAAATCGTCATAACTTTCTCTCTGAGCATTAGATTGAAATTTCATTAGAAGTTATATAAAGAGGACAAACTTGAATTTTATTTTTATTGTTTTCAGGCCCGAGGGTCGAAATCATGACACATGGCACTTCGTACAAGTTTGCTCTACTCAAAAAAGTATATAATCAAATCATCTTGGGAGATTTGGCATAACTCTTTCTTGGAGAATCCAATTTTGATCCGACTTGTGGCATTGGAAAGAGGATGCAAATGGATACTGTAGGTCACACTTTCAGACCTTAGAGATATGAAATGTCATAGATACAAGAGATTCAAGACCAAGTTGCTAAAAGCAAGAAAAAGAATGATTCGAATCAAGAAAATAGAAACACCTAGTAAGCAAAATTGGATGGATGATTTGAAGAATGCGATCAAAGCTAAGATCAATAGTTTTGTATGTGATATGGAAGATAATATCAATGGTAGGGAAGTATATTTGAAGAAAGACATGGAATATTTGAAGAAAGACATGGAAGGTTTGAAGGAAGGTGGGACAAAGCT
This sequence comes from Pinus taeda, assembly GCA_000404065.3. Classification (NCBI taxonomy): domain Eukaryota; kingdom Viridiplantae; phylum Streptophyta; class Pinopsida; order Pinales; family Pinaceae; genus Pinus; species Pinus taeda. The sequence goes on from APFE031037733.1 coordinate 131,316, forward strand.
GCTACAAGAAATGCCTCCTAATGACAAAAAGGTAGTAGAGGAAAATCATGATGAGAAAAAAAACTGTTAATCATGATTTAATGGAATCTAACATTGGATTGAAGACCCACCATATTGAAAAGATCAATATGAGGAAGTTTGATGGCAAGGACCCCATAACATGGATACTATAGATGGAGAAATATTTTGATCTACATGATGTGCAACTGCTACAAAAGGTATGTATTGCATCTTTATATTTAGAACCGAATAAATTTTTATGGTATAAAGGGCTTTGTTATTGTAAACCACTTATCACTTGGTCAATTTTCACGGAGGAAATGATAGC